>CM057146.1:2437326-2586500 GCA_029964075.1 Patiria pectinifera
AAGGGTAATAGAGCGTGTAAGTCTTGCCAGTCCACGTTCACTTTTTATGTGTGCATCTGGTACCAATTTACCAAACACTGAATCTAGAGTTGTCATCCACGTGATCGAACGCACAGAAGTTCAGGTCAACAATGTTGATTTGATAATAGTCATCAATTCGCAGTATTCTCAATATGATGTAAATTGTAATGCTTGCTTGTCTTTTAGCCATTTATTGCCCTTGATTGGATGGGCCCAGTCATCAGGACGCACAATAAATGCAAAAAAAATAGGACGCCACACTGTGTAGATCCTATACATGGTGCCAAGCAGTGTTTCCCCTGCCCATTCAAACGTGAGGTGGCCCACCTCGCTACTTTCAGTGACCACCTCGCTCAATTTTTGCCAATATCACCACCTCGCTGTGAAGATTGGCAAAAAAGGAAATATCAATTAAAAAAATTTCTTTTTGTGTAATATATGAGCATTTTCCTTTACCTCCATGTATCAAGAACTCACAATTTTGATGTGTTTTTGGAATCATCGCACATTTTTGTGAGCGCTGCATTATTTTTAGTTTGCAGACTGCGTAAATTTTGTTTCAATCATCAACTTGAATTGTTACCACCTCGCTCAGTTCATTAGCCAGGGGAAACACTGGCGCCAAGATGTGATGTATTCTCGTAAACATCGCGCAGGTTTTTGAGGTCAATTTACAATGCTCTACTATTACGGGAAACTTGTGAACTGTTATCCGCATGTGCATTCCTGCCATGTGGTGATGCTGCTGGTTTGATGCATCTAGTTTATGCACACTCAAGTTTATGATGATCTCATGCACTGCATATTTTGCATACTCAAAGCAGTGATGTTATTACTGTTAATTATGCATCCATAGACATCTTTAAAAAAAAAAAAAAATTGACCTGATATTTGCCTGCAGTTTCTGATATCAAAGCACTGAATGCTACAACCGCCATGTTAAGTGAAAGCTCATCATGGGGGACAGTCACACAACGTGAACACGTTATTTACGATCAGAACGTGCATTCGCGTAGCATGGCAGCTCTAGGAAGCAGCGTTTTGATATAAAAAATTCACAACATATAAGCTTAGTAATGTCAGCTCTACGTTTTATTAAGATGTCTACATCCTGTGCCCGTACTTGTCTAAATAGCGCCCTCTAGTGCATCCATGTAACCCATTCAAGTGGAATTGAAAAAAAAAAAAAAGATTTCAGGGAAAAAAAGAAAACGGTTGAAAAATGTATCTTTGCACCATGGATTCTCTTTTTGGTAAGTTTTCAGAGATCTATCAAGTGGTATGTTTGGGAAATAAAGGGGAAGAAATAAATATAACAATTCCTCTGGCCAGTTTAACATCAGAGAGAAAGTCGTTTTCATGTAGTTTTGTTCATAAATATTCCTGACTTTTGAACTCCATCCCATTTGCATTTAATTCACCAGACATTTCTTTCTTTCCACCATTCGCATTGCATGTAGTTTCACTTTAAAATGTTCATCTTCTGTTCTTCCATACCTTCCTCCTCTTTTTCTGTGTGTAAAAAAAATTAGTCTCGAAAGGCCGTCCGTGAACAGACGGGCAAAAGCAAGATGACCGGAAAGAAAAAGGAAAGTGCTGATGATGAGAAAGAAAAGGCTAAAAAAGAAGAGCTGTAGCCACTGGGTTTCAATCGGTAAGGGGATTCACACAATCGTCTTTTTTTTCTCCCAAAAGAAAAATATAATGAAATTGACATTCGTTACATTCCATTCACAATTACAGAAACAAAACTGTTTTCATAGTGCAGTGTGTGGTTTCTGACTTTCACAGTTTGACACAAATCATCTTTATTGTCAATAAAATCACTTGCTGCTGACAATTTCTTTTACTACCTATTCATGATCGAGAGCCGAATTCTCCCTGGTCCATTCATCATCACGTGCCAGCTGCTATTTTTGCTGCTTACCAAGCGTGCATGCAAGTATTCAAGCACAGGGTAAATTACGCGTGTGTAGTAGACTATCGCACAGGTTTAGTACCCATGCGATACTCTACTACGCAGGCAATTTGCGAAGCAGTTGTGGAATCGAACTATCACACGGTTGTAGTACGCACGCGCGAACATCACCCTATAGATACTCATGAATAGTTGGCAGCAGAAGTAAATGTTTTCCCGAGCTCAATGATGTCGAACTGGAGAATACTGTGGACACTACAGATGCCTCCTGTACTAGAAAAGTTTGTCCACAATGCACTAGAAACTCTTACTGGACGGAACTGAACTTTTTCTGAGTTTGAGCAATATCCTTCTGGTGAGCTGGACAAATTTCTCTGAAGATTTTATGCAAAGGTGCTCCTAAAATTGTAATGGCAACTGAATATGTATGAGATATATAAAATAAACATAAAATTGCTTATTTTGGGTTGATAGTATACAAAAACTGGAATGCTTTGGGTGGTGTAAATCTAGCCTCTCAAAGAAAAGCATTTTGTGAATCCAGCTAGTTCTGTTACCATTGTTCATTGAAGTGTTGTACCAGAGTCCATTACAAGTCCTCCAAAGTCCTCACAAGTCCTCACAAGTCCCAATAAATCCTCACAAGTCCCTCACAAGTCCATTACAATTACTCACAGGTCCCTCACAAGTCCTCACAAGCCCTCACAAGTCCTCACAAGCCCTCAAAAGTCCTCACAAGTCCATCACAAGTCCTCACAAGTCCTCACAAGTCCTCACAAGCCCTCACAAGTCCTCACAAGCCATCACAAGCCCTCACAAGTCCTCACAAGTCCTCACAAGTCCATCACAAGTTCATCAAAATTCCTCACAAGTCCAGAGTCCATTACAAGTCCTCACAAGTCTTCACAAGTCCCCACAAGTCCTCACAAGTCCATCGCTAGTCCTCACAAGTCCCTTACAAGTCCATATGTTCCAATTCAAGTCACAATCTATTCAAATGAACTGTAACAAAGGCATTCCTTTGTTATTGTTCACCCCCTGTTATACTTGTGACTGGACTTGCGATTTACGAATGAACGGACTTGTGATGGACTCGACTACAACACTAATTCATTGCTAGTTCATATCTGTTAATCTTAATCAGGCATGAGATTTTAAAGGAATCTTGTCTGAAATCAGACTTTTTGAATTGGAGAGAAAGGCATTATTATTTATTAGTATAGAAAGATATGTATCTTTCAGAAATTAAATCAATTTTCAGACTTGTTTTTTTTTTTCAATTTACATGCAATCTCATCCCTTGCGTAACAGTCATCAGTATCGGTTTTCTTAGAAGTTCTTTTTTTTTGTGTTGTTTTTTAGGCCAACTTGCATGACGCCCTAACATGATTACCCAATACCTCATTTCATTATTATTCAAGAGCCATGATTTTTCTTTATTGAGACTTCACCAACATGGCTTCCCACATCATATCAACCACACGTCCTACATTTTCCCCAACAATTCCTGCCATTCAGAATGCTACCAGTTGATAATGAAGAGGCAGATCCTGCTTTACAAATTGTCCATCAAAAAAAAAGTCCAAAATCTGTTTTTACATACTTCTAAACTAGTTATTGTGCAAACTAAAGTACAAAGGGAAATTGACTAGGTGCATTATAATAATTTTTGACAAGTTGAAACAAAGAGATTAAACTGGAGCGGGGTTCGAACCTATGACCTCGTGATTTGCCGTTCCGGTGCTCTACCAACTGAGCTATCCAGCCTAATGTTGGTGACTCCCCCTATTTAATAAGCCTCTGTACTGATGACGTCACACTTTGTTTACGTGTGTGCTTTCCTATGGTGCTCAGTGGACCGTGGGCCCCCACTGGCTCCATAGGAAAGTGCACATGTAAGTAAAAGTTGACGTCATCAGTACAGAGGCTTATTTGCGTAACGCACACATGGCAGTTTTGGACATGCATGGTTTCACTTGGATTTTTACTCGGTGACTAACAGTGGTTGTGTTTGTTACAATAAGGCTTCAAGGTGTATTCATGGGTGCACACCTGCACATTAACATTCAATGAGAATGATTTATTGTAGGTCACTGTATGCAGGATTTTGACATCAACATTGAAAAATTGCTTTTTTTTAGGTAAAAGCTTTCTGGAGCACTGTATTTTGAATTGCCTAGGCCATAACTTTGCTCATCAACAATGTTCCAAATTAGGATCTTCAGTCTCCTGACATGACTAGAGCAGGGGCTAGTCAGCGTTATAATAAGCAGGACAAGTTCTTCTCAGAACTAATATCTTCTAAGCAGTAGTTATTACCACATGGTGTTACCGCAAACCGAAACGATACCGATACCCCACCATTCAAAGCCTCAAAAAGTTTTTATTTAAACACTGTATACTCAGTGTGTTACCTCCCAATGTTCCAACTTCTAACATTCGTAAGCCCTTTTCCCCCTACCTATTTCTAGACTGGTGAAGCCATGAAGAGGACAGTTATGGCAAAGAGTAAACATGACATCAGTGATGAACTGTGATCGTCAATCATCTACACAAGAATTGGTCTACATCATTACATTTGGAAATCAAGAGATTCATTTGACACTTCTTGACAAGGGGTCACTGGCAGCGGACCGACTAGTCTTGATTCAAGGCTGTATTCAGGATTTATTCCCCTAATGGAGACAATCCTAATTTCTGGCAAGTGTGGTCACGCCGCCTCGGTTTGTAGAAAGCTCTATCAACAGGATGAATCCAGCCCAGGCTTTCGAACTTTGGCAACGGGGGCCAAGATATTCCAAGAATACCTTGAGCACACTGTATTGAAGCTAATGTGCTCTTGAGGTATGCTCAGAATTTCTTGGGTTCAGTTAAAGGTCGAGTAGATCATTTGCAGCTATCCAAAAAGTAACTGACAAGAATATTGTTGAAAAGCTTACTTGGTTTCAAGACAATAATGGCACTAAACTCCATGTGAAAGTAATCTTTCTGGCATGCTGTCAATTTTGAAGAAAACAATAAAAGAAGGCAATTTCCAAAGATGCGCCAAGTGACGCATTTTTGGAAATTTCCGTTAGTAGTAGGTTTGTAATTGGGCGAATCCGTAAACCGGTGTGCGCAAGCGTTGACACGACACACACGTGCACATGTTATATACATGATTCCGTGCGTGACATTGCGTAGCTGCAATCAGCTGAATGAGAACGTGTCCCGGATGCTGAGTTCGGTCGCAATTCAAAACATGACACTGCAACTTTTGAATTGAAGTGGAGATCGTAGAATATTGTTTTCTTTGAATATACAGCATTCACTGAGCTAAAAGTTCTTCAGGTTAGTTGTTAAGCACCTAGATTTTGAGCACTTAAGTTGCTTTAAACGAAAAAAAATGCACAAATGACAAAGGATCTACCCACCTTTAAGTAGCCAGGTTCGCAAGACGGGACTTCCGTTGATTTAGAGCTCTCTACCACCGTGGTGGTGGCTTGACTGCACACACCAGAGACCAGCTGCATTTACAAATCCAGTCTTTGACTTAACAGTGAGGTATGACAAAAAGTGATTTGCAACTAAACGATCTGAAATCTGAACATGGAATAGATTCTGGATTTTGGGAGGAGGGGGTTTGGGGATGGCAATGATAAAAGTTATCATGTATGATTTTATGATTTATACAATATTATGATTGAGATGTTAGCCATTTGGCTAATAAACCACATACAATTCAACAATTACCTCGTATGCAATCTCCATGGTAGGTGGTGCAGCAGATTATAGGTATGGCAACAACTCAGTATTACATGAATACATTAAGTGTGCCTTGCATTGTTTTGTTTTTAAATAGGATTAAGTCCTGAAATTTGCAGGATGTGCTGCTTTCGTAACATTTCAGAAAAAAAATCAGGTGTTGTATAGACCTATCCGAGCACTTCCGTATCGCTGTACATTCAAGCAGGCTCCCATCAATTGCAGGGGCATTGTGCCAGGGGCATTGTTAAGATAAATCTGTCGCGGGGCAGTTGCTTTGTCTGGCTCAATGCTATCGCCATTGAATTGGCCTTCCAGAATGTACAGTCATAGCGTGCGCGAAATGGTCTATACAATGTGTTATAATTATAATAATGTTCTGCTTAATACAGTGTTTGTACTTAAGTGTCAAAGCACTTCACGGTTATTTCCCCTGTGCATCAGGCCATGAGGCCAGTTTTCTACAGCAGTTTAAATCAGCGCAATCTGGTCTCTACCTTCACAGGTACCCATTTATACTCCTGTGTGGAGAGGCAATTGTTGTAAAGTGTCTTGCCTAAGAACACAAGCAACATGTTCCCCTGCCCACGTACCGTTGCACACACAAGTCGGATACTGTAACCATTGAACCACGGTGCTTCTACACTCCTGTAACATATAAGTGTAAGAGCCCACTTACATATTAATTTATGCACCCTAATTTGTATGCAGTATCAGTGCTGTTCGTTATTCTAATCATAGCATTTCAAATCATTTCATTTAATTCTGATAATTGAAATTATTTAATTTGTTTTAAATTAACTTTCTTTTTATAATTGTCACAGTACTTTAACAATGAGACCTCAAATCATGTGGAAAATATATTTTTATGTAAATTTGAAAAAAATGTTTTGTAATTATTGGCATTTGTAATTTATTGCAAATTAATGAAGGTGATTATATTTTTGTATCTGATTTGCTCTGATTATTTAACCTGTTTTTAGTGAATTGTAGTGTTTGAAAATGTGTTCCAGGGAAAAAAGTTAGTGACTTATAAAGTTTATTTTGGGCTTGCGATTGTTGGCAAATTTGCAATAAATGGTGATTGTAAAAAAAGTGATTTTTAACCTTTAAAAAAATTGCGTTTTAAAATCATTGATTTTTAAACTATAATATAATGTTTCTCCGAAATTATCAAGTTTGATATTTCAACCACGCATGCACACATCAAAATTTAACAATTTTTATTTATAAATAATCAGTTTCATGTCGGCAAAATCATGGATGGTAGGGCTCAAGTCGAGTAACTGAGGTCCATTCCCCCCCTCCCCATTTAAAATATTGAATTGCACAGAAAGTATACCAATTGCCTTCAGCCCCCCTTTTTGGAAAATTGGGCATTCACAGCGGCGGTGGAACGGTTTTCAAACTGGGGGTATCACCAAAACGGGGCACTTTGTTCTTGGCACCGGCCACTTGGCCTCCGTTAAATCAAATAGTTGGGGGGGGGGGCTGGTACCATCTTCCACAATAGGGGACGCTCTTCAAAACTGGCAATTATGCATTAAGGGCGCATTTTCAGGGCGCATTGTAAGGGTTTTGGGGATTGGTTTTCATATTCCTCGTTTTCTTATCAGAACTCTCTAGGCCTATGCCATTTTGGGAAATGCTTACTTAAAAAAAAATCCGAAATTTTAGGGCCATACTGTTTTGTTTTCATCTCGATGGGGCACATATGATCGAGGGGGCACATTTATGTCCGCAAAGGGGCACCCGGGGAGAAGTCCCCCGCCCCTGCACATTTACACTGTATCGAATTCAGGATCCCGGAACTCGGAAGCATGTTTCCCACCCAGGGGTTACTATCGGAAACGAGGTTGAAATAAAGTAACCCCTGGGGACGAGGTTGAACGGGGCGTGCATACACTGTGTGCCTGTTATATTTGTAAGTACAATGTAGGCCGAGTCTAATACATTATATTAAAGGCTATTAAAAAAATTCTATTATGTGAAGCGTATTGTTAGTTTTTTGGAGGTAGAACCGCAGGATCTCACACAAACGCGCTATTGTTCGGTACAGCTCTCGTATTACGAGCTCTAAAAGCTAGATTCATGTTCGTCTGTTACTTGTTACGGATAGTCGATGTCTACAGATAAAGGTACAATTTCGTCTAGGCGTTTCTCGCGTAAATAACTACTATTAGAAACATCATTAAAAAGGTAGAATGTAAAATTTCATTCATAAACGTAAAAGGCATTGTGTGATCCCTGTGACCAAATCGTACAAGAAGGCTGTAAAACAACCGGAAGCGCTTAAAGTTTGGCGAGCTTATTGGCAAACGTTCACCTTTCCTGCAAACCACGCGATAACATGTCAAGGGCGGCCGATGGTGTGACAATGTGTTTCATAATTTGCTTTCAATGTATTTTCAAGCCCGCGGGAACAGGGGTGTTGTGGGTGATGGTGCAGCATGTGCTGGAATATGCTTCAGCACCCCCTACTCCCGGGCAAAAATGTGTTCCAGCGGCTAAGCGCGGCGCTTCGAAAGTCTAGCACAAACAATGGAATTGCCTTTTTTTAATACAATTTACTTTTGTCCCCTTCCGTCTATTTAAAGCTGTATTTTTAAAATATCAAGATTTTCTAAATCTTCAGGCAGTGCAGAATCGATATTTCTCTCAAGGTATCTAAAATCATGACATGTCTATGACGATGGTGGCAAAGTTAATTATGCTTGCCAGGATTTTTTCATTCGATCTTTCAATGTTCATACCTTTCCCCTGAAGGTTTTTTCTTTTCATTTAAAAGTTTCATTGACGTTGCAAGCATTCTGTACTCAACATTTACAAATAGCAAGGTTAATTGAAACCAGTCATGTTTTACGCCAATTACAGTGTAGTTTCGTTTTAATAAAAAAAACTATTCATGTTTTACCTTCTGCAAGTTCCTCATAAAACTCTGTAGATCGATAAATTATTGCCTATAGCCCCAAACTTGCCATCTACCGATCATAAACATAAAGATACATTTGGTCATTTAGTCTTTTATATTTGCCATTTCCTGTAACAAACAAATAACACTGCAAATATATCGAGAGCCACATCGTTTGGTGAGTTAGAACTATGTGAATATTTTTATGAACAGAAATTCATCCGCTTCCAGTGGAACCATTTGTTTTAACTTAAACCAAAAAAAAAATCCTTTCGAGTTTTATAAGTTTCAGTATACTACCAGTATATTTCATCACAGTGCATCCAGAATCCAACATTTTCCGGGGCCTTAAAGCGGGCCCCTGGCCCTGTGGCCCCACGCCGTAAGGGCTCGGAAAATAAAACAAAACATACACGACGGAATTTACTAAATGTAAGAAAGCAGCCTTGCAACAATAATATTTACATGCGATGTCATGCGTAATGATACAATTCTTTTTCCAGAATTAATGGAACCAAAAATGGAGATTAAAATACAGGGTTCTCCACTTTTCAGTACAGTTAAACCTTTCAAGAGCAACAGTATATTCTAAACACAATAATAAAATAAATAGTCTTTATAATCTCAAAAAAACTTTTGCTAAAAAAGTCAAATGAAAGTGGCCAGGAATCGCCTCAGATTGCACCACAGAGCATCCATATTCCAAATTGAGCCACGACGTAAAGGCTTTGCGCTCCGCTTTCGTATTAATTTTGTCCGTCCTTTATAAATTCCAGCACCCCCTGACAAAAGTTTGTTCCAGTGGCAGTGTGTATTTTGTTCGTTTCCAATGATAACACCGCCCAAAATACAAAGAAGAATGTTTGAAACCTATAACCTGTATAAGTTTCAGCTCATATCACAATTTCCGAGTAATGTGACGCAACCTCTTGATCACGAAACGCGATTTCGTGCATAGCACTCTTTGTTTCCAAAATGTAGTTAAAAATGGGATCTTTGAAAATCACCGAGGCTGTTTATTCTTGATTTCTTCTAAATGGCAGCAGCAAGCACGCTGGAATAATAATTTCACGGGGTGTTTAGTACCAGTGCGATCTTTAATCAAAGTATAGGCCTAGGCCTACTTTTTGATAATAATTCGGTAGGCTGTTTTGGGGATACAAATGATCCCATTATGCCTTTATAACTGTGATTTGAAAGCAGCTGCAATCAATCAATGTGTTGCACGAATTTTGGAAATTTGGTTGTATTGTGCTTTGGGGAATCTGTATTGCGTGTTTGAATTTTCATCCAAATTTACACTGAGGCCTAAAAATGAAAGAAATAGGCCTTGGTGTTTGTTTTTCCCAAATAAAGACCATGGCACCGTTGGCATATATTTAAAAAAAAAAAGCATTGAGTCGAGAACTATACGACATTCTTCGATTTCAATTAATACGGTATTCTCATCTCAAGTTACACCATCACTATTTTACCATACCACATAGAAAGCCACATCAGTGGGGGTTTTTTCAACCAACATAAATCAGTAATTCTGGGGGGACGAGTAGGCCAAATGGCCCTGTGCAACCGAGAAACTCGCAAAAAATATGAGTTCATTGACTTGATTTTGTTAGTGAAGTGGCCATTGTTTGTAGTGATAATATGATTCTTTTCTGTGACATATCCAATGTGGTTTACCGGCTTCGATATAACGACCAAGTACATCAGGTCATCACATGTCCTATCCCTATATGGTTGTTCAGATCAGCCCATGACATCTGCAATCGTTAAGCATTTCCTTCACATTTCTGCGAACGCGAAAGCCATTAGCCGTCAACAACAGCGCCATTTGGTCAGGCGGTATCCGTACAAGCCAAATAGCTTTCATCCCTTGCATGACGAGGCGAATAGGAGATAATACTACTGACTGCTATTTTTGGTAACAACCCAATCGAGATAATTGCTCATTTTTACTTTTCGATATTGCATCAAATAAAAAGTAACGAGCTGGGTTTTCGAAGCCATATAGTCATAAAATGTCATATATTTTTTTTCAACTTCAATTTTCAAATTATATGCGCCGTGCAATAACGGCAGTTTCGATATTGCATTGTTTTGGCAGTCACGCCCCTAACCCCCCCCCCCAATCCTCAACACGCCCCCAATCGTCCAACCCTTCAGCAATGTTTGAAGAATTTTCTTTTAAGTAACGGGAAATGTGGCTGCCCTAACTCAAATATTTCCCGTTTTTTTAATGCATGCATTACCCTTTCCAATTTTTAAGACACTCTCTTTACACTCATCTAGGATGGTTACAGTTTTGCCTGATAGGCATATACATGTACTGTTAAAATAATGGGGCAGATAGGGGAAATATTTGGGGGAATTGTGCCTTTGATGATACAAGCCTCATTTGGCATACAGTCAGAGTATGTCTCATATTTTTGGCCATAGGGCCATCGCAGATTTGCAATTGGCAAAATTTTCAAAATGGCTGCCATTGCTTTTTATTCTACCTATATTTTTCAAGGGACAAATCTGCGATGGCCCTATAGCCAGATATCTTTCTCATGACATACTCTGACCGTGTGCCACTGCCGTGCTTGTATCATCAAAGGCACAATCCCATCACCTACATGTATCTGCCGTTACCACCGTGGATAACAGTAGGCCTAAGTAAAAGATGAAAACATGAGAATCGGTCAGAACAATTATTATAAAACACGGGGTATACTGAAATGTACTGTGACTTTATTGAACAACATGAGTTGCATCATGTTAATGTGAACTTACCACATTAATTATTACTATTGTATGCCTCGGGTGCAAGTGAGCTCAAAAACAACATTCATGTTCTCACCATTCAAGTATGAAAACATGACATTTCCACAAGTGTCTTTTCCACTTTAACCCGAACTCCCTAGGCATTTTTGCTAGGATGTAACCTCAATCCTGCAAAATCCTCAAACTGCCTCCATTTTAAATTGCATACAGCCTCAACCCTGCAAAATCCTCCGTTATTTCTTGAATGTGGTCCTTGGATGGGGTGACCACTACCTCAATCCTGCAAAATCCTTAAGCAGTCACTGTCAATATGTTGAGGCAGAGCCAGTGACATCCTGGCGCAGTGCGCAGGATTTCAAGTATAATCTAGGCCTATAAAATGTATACATGTACACGGCTGAGCACAACACAAGGTCTAACCCAAGACCTTGACACAGTGCATCCTCCAAATCAACCACACATTTTTGCCAAAAAGCCTCAATCCCACAAAATCCTCCATTTTGCAAAGAGCATTTTCGAGGATTTTGGAAGGTTAGGGTTAGGAGCATAACACATCATCTCAAATACACCGAAAAAAAATAATACAATATTAATTGGTCATTTCTATTTATACCAAATAGGGACCCAACAAGGCTTAGGAAGTGCTTAAATCTTTGTTCGGTGGGCCAAACATTTTCAAATTTAAAACAATAAATACAAAAATACAATCACGTAAACATTCAAAAGAAAATTCAGAAAGCAATAAGACGTGTTTATGATGTATATTAAGTTACTAGTTTTTGTTTTTTCATTGCATTATCAAAGTATTTTTACAGTTGCAGTGGGGTAAGCGCCATAAATGTAACGTCCTTGTTTTGGCCCGCACGTCTGCTGAACGTTGCATCACCTACGATGTGGTTAATTATTACATATTTAAGCAGCTGAATAAATATATATTGCCCGAGTCTACAGCAGATGATGACACATTCCTCCACTGTGGACTCAGTTATACCAGCACATCTTATTGCTTTTACGTATGCACGATCTTATTTGGCAAGCAAACAAACCAACAACAAAAAAACAACCCAAAATCAACGCACAGCCATTTGTTTTTTTGCATATTGGTTTGCAGCATTAATATATTTTAAGAACCTTAAGACTATCGTCAGTGCTTCGTGTTCAGGCTTGGGTTTGACATTATAAATAGGTGTTGGCTGTAGATGCAAAAGGTCACCGCATGTTTCAGAATATTAATTCCATCCTACGTATGTTTTTCCTCTTTATCAGACACACATTTTCTCAGAGCACCTATGTTATATGTGTACTTTTTTCCTGACATTTATCGCCGGCAAAAATTGTACGTTATATTTGAGTTTCCTCCTTTACTTAACAATACGTTAGTGAAATGAAAACACAAAAAAAAAACAAAGAAATATAACCAAAAGATAGAAATTCATTTGTCGATATTTTTTCTGTTAACTATACACAACAAATAGAAACAACGGGAAAGACGGCAACCCTGTACTTCAAGAAATATTCTCGTAATACTTATTATCTAATCTGCATAGATAAATAAATCTGACCATGTTAGGTTCAAAATAATAAAACAATGTTGGCACCAGTCTACAGTTCGTGGCAAAGAGAACAGTTTGCGAGTCAGTTATTTTTGTCCATTCTGGCACAGATCAAATGCTATAAAATACTTAAACAGTCCCCACCATAAAAAAAACAAGTTGTGCCAACACTTTACTGTCAAAACATCCGGAAAGAATGTTGCAGCCTGACGCCACTTTTTTTATTCATTGTCATCGCAATCAAGGTCAGACAATGCAAACATGTTGAAAAGACATGAATCTGGGACTGCGTTTCCTATTTTGTTAGGAGAAACATGTACTCAGAAAATCTTCTTGACTCTCCACAGACTTTGTACACAACCAAAGAAGTGGCGTCTGGATACTACATTCTTTCCACCCATCCCACACCCAAAATTTGACCACGCCCACCCCTATCTGACTACGGTCCAAAGTTTGGATGAAAAGTTTTTAGGGTTCAATAAATAGTGGCGAGTTGGTCTTTTTTTCATTTCCAATTCAGGTTTCTGTATACCTTTTTTGGTGTTTTACGAGTTGGATAAGACAAAAAATAATGGGGAATAAATATTTTAGAACCCGTTCCTTGCCCATTCTGTTCAGCCTCAAAAGTCTTGAACCGCTCCATTAAATTTCGACAGACACGGACCAAATTGTAGGTGCTAAAATCGGGGAGAATGCAGTCATCATATACGCACATTGCTTGAGTAAAGAAATATGGGGATTAGTGTATTATTTTAAAAGGATTATTTCAACAAAATCGGAACGTTACCCGGTCCAAATTCTGTTTGTTTTGGATAATAATTTGGCATATTTGCAAGGTTTGTGCAGGAGTAAGGAATCTAAATGATGAAAGCCTTTAAATCTTAAGCTAGAACCCGAATATAAAAAAGGCAAGTATTCAAGTATTTTGACTAAGCTCCTTGCGCCACTGTCTCGAAGGAATCCAAGATTCGATGCATCCTGCTGATGTAATCCCACACACTTATCACTTTGCTGTCCAGTCCTTTCCTATGATGTCCGATACCTGTGGCTATTCCTCCCGAAAAGGCTCTCAGGTAGTCTCTAGTTCTCTTTAGCCTCTTAAACTGCTCGAAGGAGTTGTGAGCCGTTGGAGTGACACCGAGCCGCTTGAGAACGATTCCTACGAAGACATCATCCCATGGAAGAAAGCGCACGTGCATGGAGGCTTCGAAGATTTGTACAGCAATGTCGTTGGACATGACGTAACATGCACCGTTTAGAAACGGTGGATAGGTAGCTTCGGGGTACATCTTTGGTGGAGTGTACCATTTGATGTTGGCTTTATCTTCGGGGTTCCTCATGGGTTTGTCCGTGGGCTTCAAGTGCCCCTGGGCGAGGTTGGTGCTGCTCGAGTTCTCCAGGTGCTCGATTAAGTTGTGTAGGTTGAGATGCATGTCGGCGTCTATACTGGCAACAAAGGCGGTGTCCGGGCAGTAGGTGGCAATCCATTTCCATCCCATCATGTTTTTGAGGGTCAGGTTCCTGTAGGTGTCTAAGAAATCCTCCTGGATGAGATCATGGTGGATGGCATCTTCCATCAGAAGCTTATCTTGCTCCAGAATCGTCGGGGGTTGACCGACCAGGAACATGGTCAGCGTGCGCCGGCCCATCAGTTGCCGGACCCCGCCCCACGTCCGTCGGATCTGCATCCGGTCCAGACTCTCGTCCGTGGCGGACTTGACCAGCAACACCAGAAAAACGGGTTCACCGCGTCCGGTGTAGCAGGCGTTGGAGTTGGTGATGGTAAAAACATAAGGGTGGGGGTTGATCACATCGTCACTGAACAAAGGCATTGTGTTAGCTGGAACAGTGGGTCCTACCGTTACCTTAGTAGTTTCCTGAACTTCGGCCTCGTTTCCACTCTTGGCATTACCCTGCTCGTCCTTGTGGGCACTGTCTGGCGGCCCCCGCTTAGCCTCAATCTCAGTTTTCGAGAACACCCTGACAACGTTCGAGCCGCCATGTTGTTGTTTCAACACGATGCTAGTTTTGCACTCCATGTTTAGAAATATCAACACACGAGCAAGACTGATGAAACAGAATCCGATGGTGCAGAGGACGAAGAGTCGCTTGAGTTGCCATTTTAACATACGTCTCATGGCTGTTTCTATAACTCCAATACCAATCTCACCCTCACACTAACACTGATGAAGCGTAACACTGACAAAGCACACGTCATAAATCCGCCATATTGCCCTGATACATCGTACACGATTTGGGCACCGTAGTTACTAAGATGGTCCAGTATTTGTGGGTTTTCCATGAGACGAAATAATGAGGAACTTAATTCGGCAAGTTAGACTTCAGTTCGCGTCATCGTTTAATGGGGAAAACAGCTGTCCACAATGTTGAATTGTTGCAAGCATTCACTCTGTACCCGCGCATATATGTACATGTAGTGGTAATTGTAGTGTGTATCACGTCGATGCCAGGATATTGACTGAACCACAGATCACATCACAGGATTTTTTTTACTGGTGTTGCAAGACTGCACGGGTAACATCCACACTTGCTTCCGGCATCATATTTCACGGTGTACACTATCACAACGTCCTTAACCATGTAGGCCGCCATGTGCAATATCACAACCATTCCATTGCGAAATACCAATCGAACAATACCATACTATTTAAGGGAAACCACACCTGCACAACCATCCACGACCACCACAGGACTAGCCAGATCCACTGGCATATACATAGCTCTCGTTTTCACATGCAAAAATCTCATTATCCCATCGACAATATAAAGTCACGGTTCAGCGGGGAATACGGAAATATACTACGGTCGTATAGCCCACGATCATGGAACGATTTATCGCACATGTATACAGTTCGTGCAGCTATATCATCATTCTAGTACTTGCGCGTGTTTGCGGTATAGGACTTGCGCATTATTCTCTCTCGTCATATTTTATCAGTATCGTCAAGGTTATCACTTTAGCATATTAACGTACTTCAACGCGCCTGCACATCCCATGTAATTGCATAATATGCACACATGTACTAATAGTTTGCTGAACCTTATTCTTGTAGCTCGAACAATGGCAGAACTATACCCGGCACACAATTATGTAACGGCCAAATTAATGCAAACATCAAAACAACAAAGGAATAATTAGAACAAAGGGAGTTACGTTTTAATTTGTATAAAAATCAGTCAGTGATGTTCGTTTTTGGTGCATGTGTGTGGGTTTTATTAGAATTTTGTATTTTTTTTTCATCATGGTTTGTTTCTGTAGCGTCCGCAACTTTCATGGTTGTGTCTTTTTTAACATTTTAAAATGGAGATGCTTCGCGTAAAATATTGATGAGGCCTAAACAGGTTTTCTTGTAAAGCAAACATTAACCACTTAAGTATTGCAGTGCAGTGTGTATCATTTATCTCCATGGAGATGTTCCTTCCTTCATGATATTAAACGAAATTAAATCCGATTTTCAAAAATTCAAAAACGGTGGCGTCCGGAAATTGGGCACAAATTCGGCCGAGTGTTCCCTAACGTGGCGCACTTGAACAAATCTTGGAAAATTCCACATTAACGTCTAAGAATTTCTTTAAAGTTGATAAATTCTGATAAGTCATTTATCTCCACTCACATACGCAACTACAAGTACAGTTTGTCAGCAAATTATTTTCTTTCTTTCTTTCTTTTTTTTTTGGGGGGGGGGCGAATTTTAAAAGGGTTCATTAAGCACTTCGAAAAAAAATTCGAAAAATCACGCCAAAACAGAGTTTCCATAGAACTTTGTAACGGATACGTAAACTCAAGATTTATGAACGGGAATGTTGAGGGCTTGATGAAATTTCACTTTTTGTGAAATTTGAGGTAACAATAAATTTTGCTCTAACAAGGCATTAGAGGCGAAAAATCAAAGTGCCGCGTTGGGGGCCGCGCCGGGGCCATCACGTAAGGGTACATGCATGGCAACAAAATAGGGACAAGATTGGTTAGGCGTAGCTCAGGTAACCGTCACATCCAAAAATAGAACATGACACAGGGCAGCCTCGTTTCCAGGGTGTTGAGCAGTACGCTCCCACCACTATTGGAAACAAGGTTGAAACTAAAGAGCCCTGGGGACGAGGTATGACACAGGGCTCAATGTGCTGCCTTCGTTCGAGTACATACTCGAGGCAATATATGCCTAATTAAAGGTGATGGACATCACAATTTGCGAGAAAAAAAATGCTTTTGACGATTCAAGGATTATGAAAGTACAACTTCTGAACAAGGTTATAAACAAAACCTGTGAAATTTCAGAAAACTGTGAAAATGTATCTTCATGCATATTTCAAGACGCACTGGTTTCCATTGAAAACGCGATGTTGTGGTCCCATGGGGGGCCTATTACGAGAAATGACGGTATAATTCCGCTGGTCTTGAAAATGACAGCCAAAAAAAGCTAGCACAGGATGCATGATACCCTATTATTTACTTACGATCGAGTAGGATAATTCATGACATTCTGACAGTTTTATTTTGAACGTTTGCAAATTATGGCCATTATCAATAGACACCCGTGCTATCATGGACATTACGCCTGGTATTGAATTTCCTGAATGCGCAAGTCTTGCTCTGATGATGAACTCAAATTCAAAATTGTCAGGAGTTTCTAATACAAGAAGCAAGACAAGTCTTTTGGACTGAAAAAAACTGTGATAATAATAGCATCATTATCGCAACCCTCGTTTCTTTAAGCGATTATATAATGATTTACGACTTTGCATAATAATGTGCCAGCTGAGACTACTGAGAATTGTACTGTGACCGACCATTAGAAAAGATTATAATTATCATAGTGAATACATTATACAGCCTTTGGAGTTCTCTGACTTATGATGGGAAATTTTAATAAAAACAGCTGCAACTCGTTATATATGGGTTTGGGTTTCCGAGTTGAATATTGTTAAGATGCTGTAAATGGATAACCGCGATAAACATTCAAATGGGGGCTATTTCTACATTTGTTATCCAAACAGACAATTTAATCCGGTAGATTTGTTGTCCTTGGATCATTATTTGAAAAAAAGGCGGATGTATCATCACTGCCGTAGCATTATCTCACTGCTATATTTTCACCCTGCAAACCTTCAAATATCATCTTTAACATGCAGAAACTGTTAAGGAAAAAAAATAAACTGCTGCAAACTGCTCACTGACTGGATTGACCTGAAATATGCAAATCATAAAATTAAAGTGGGCTGATATTTTAGACTTTAAACAAGGCCTTCTTCCTTCTTCAATTGATTCTGAGCGAAAATGATGTTTATCGAGCTGGATTTTTAGTGAAAATATGTCTAATTTGTATAAATCTTTAATAACTGTCGTGTAAAATATTTGTTCCCATATTTGGGTATTTACTTCTTCTTTTTTTGAAAAGTTTACACTTTCAGACTTCAACAACATTTTCTAAAGCATATAAGTGATTGATTGATTATGAGGACATAGTAACAATTCAAAATGGCTACTAATATACCCTAATGTCGCGCGCATTCACCTTGTCTCCAGATATCATCAAGTAGTCTTGCCAAAACTAAGTATCGATGAACTTCAAATTCACCATGTTGCTTACTGCTACAGTTACCCTATTAAAACCTTATGGGAAAATCATGCGAAGAAAGATAACATTGTAATATAAAACGGGGGAAAACGGGGTGTCCGTAAATTGGGCTAAAAAGTAGTTGAAGGTTGCCTAACGTGGGAGACTTTAACAAGTTCAAGGAAATTCCCAAAAATTATCGGTAAGAAAATGTTTTGAGTTGACATAGTTATTGTGAGCAGCAATAATATTTCATTTTGGGGATTTCCTGTAAGTGGTTCAAGTGCCCCACGTTAGGCAACCCTTCGCCTTTTTTAGCCCAATTTACGGACACCTAATTTTCCCCCTTTTTTCCCTTTTTGGACTAAATATCAAGATGTTATCATTTTTTATATATTGTCCCATTTATTTTTGTTAGGGTAACTGTGCTAGTACTTTGTGAATTCGAAGCTCATCAATACTGACGTTTGGCGAGACTACTTGATGATATCGGAGAAAACTAAATGCGTGCAACCTCATAGGGTATAATAGTAGCCATTTTGGATTGTTTCTATGTCCTCATAATTATTCAGTCACTTATATGCTTTAGTAAATGTTATTGAAGTAAGGAAGTGTAAGTATAATCACCAAAATAAACTTTGCAAAAAATAAAATAACAAAAAATATACCCAAATATGGGAACAAATATATTACACGACAGGTATTAAAGATTCACGCAATTAGGTATATTTCCACTAAAAATACAGCTTGGTGAACATCATTTTCGGATTCAATCAGCACCCCCGAATTAGGTAAAATAGCTATGTTACCAACCTCTCTTTTCTCGCCTTAAATGAGCCCCTTTTTTGAAATATCGCCTAGACAATTAAAGTTTTATGTGACAATTAAGCAGGAGTCAGCGGCAAACCAGTCAAGGGCAATTTACACTGACTGCATGCGCTTTGACTCGCATTGAACCCGTTTTTGCCAAGGAAATATGACCTCCTTGCCCAAGCAATTTGATTTCTGCGCTTTGAACAATTAAGCTCCATATATTGACTCCACGACCCCTCATAAAAGTGCACTGTATGATTCGAAGGCCTATAAAGTCACTGCCCAGGGCTACAATTTTGTTGTCGGTGCCCGCCCACGCTTGTTGTCGGTGCCCGCCCACGCTCGGTTGCTATAGCAACGAATCGAGATGCAGTGGTATCAAGATAAATTATTCTGAAATGGCTTGCAAGATTATAACATTTTGTGATCACAACTTAAAATGTTCATTCCCACACACACACAAATGTAGTTGTAGACGGGCGATTTTAAAACGTACATGGGGGGGCAAAACTAGCGTTTGTCGATACTCTCAAACGAGACACTGGCCTTCTGGACACAACTGAAACAGGAACTTAGAAATAGTGATGCTAGTTGGAAAGAGCGAGAGTAGTGACTGAGTATCGGTATATTGTGTAGCTCGTGGACTCACCTCTTCGCCCTAACTAAATATGGGAGTGTTACCGGATTTTGAAGAAAATGCACGGTTGTTGTAATTGGCTGTACCTTTAGGCCCTAATTTAAACTTTTGAGTTTTTTTTCACAAAGGTGATTCAAATCTCCATATTCATTAGTAGAGCTGTGTTGTCATCGAGGGAATGGCTACTTTTCGCATCAAAGCTTAGAACACCTCCCTTACAAAAATGTTCTATAGAATTCTTTAGAAAGTTTTATACAGTTCTATAGAACTCTACAGGCTCGCCAATTCTCTATAGAATTTCTATAGAGGGAGTCTATAGAAATTGTTTACTCTATAGAATTCTATAGATTTCTAAAACAATTTTTTTCTATAGACCCCAAATTTCTATAGAAAGGTATAATTTCTATGAAGTACTTCTATACAAGGATAATTTCTATAGAGAAGTATAATTTCTATAGAGAAGCATACATTCTATAGAGAAGTATATTTCTATGGACAAGTACAAGATTATTATCATTTAATATTGAAAAAAAATAGAAGCTATACATCAATACATTTCCAGCGAGGAAATGAGGTTGTTTGTTAATCATTCATGCTACATGTAATGTATTCACGATCTTGAGTTACTATCATGTACTCATGATTTGCATAGCTTGAACCATGCTATATAACATAGCGTATGCAGGAAATTTTTCTTTTTACAACTACAACTATTCAAGCACATACAGAAATAATTATTTAGTTTTAGAATGTGAAAGAAGAAACTTAAGTTCCATCTGCATTTTTATTGTAATTAATCCTTCAAAAAGAGCATACATCACATTACATTTCATACATATAGCAATAAAATCATCAAGTCAGGATACCCCTCCTTATACAGCTCGCCCCAGACGCACCGGATAAACTAGGAGTTAGAATAAACAGAAGGCTACACGCTAATCCAATTACCCCCCCCCCCCAGCCCCACACCCTGCTAAAAGCAAGGTCAGGTTACAGCCACTTGTTTTGCCTTCAGCTGGTAACCAGTCTCACCCAACATGTTTTATAGTTCCATGCACGGCATGTACATGTACACACGACCTTGCATACCAGTCAGTACCAGAACAAAAACTGCCTGTGTAGCAGATTTGAATTCAGTCAGTTGGACCAAAGTGGACCATGGAGCTATGGGGGGAAGGATCGAGGAATGGGTTTGCTGGAAACAAAAAATACATGTATTGTCGTGATTGTACTTGTTTGTACAAGAAGTTTGAGACGAAATTGCTCAAACCATGAATGTTGGCAGTAAAGTGCATGCCTATGGAAACTTTCAAGAATTAATTACTGTTCTTGCAAACACATTTGATGGAGATTTAACTGTGTGCCTCCATGGTGTAATAACCTACATCTCCGGATGATCATGATTTGCACGGTGCTGTACTACTACTCTGCTAGAATTACGGAAGACGTGAAGGGTCTGGGTGAAAACGATGGTGACTGGTGAGTTAGAAGATTTGATTTAAAACCACCTTAAATTGTTGCAGAATAGAATAGTGACATTATATCAATATTTTATAACAAACTGTCAATGTTGTTGTCTCAGTCATGACGGTCATTATACAGTTCGTGATTACCAGATTCCTTCCTCAGCAAAGTTGCAAGAGAACATCAATTTGTAAGAACTACAAAAGTACATGTAACTTGTCATGCTTGTTTAATATGGGTCAATTCTGCCCGTCCCATGTTCTAACTCGCTTTTGACATTTGGGATGTTGGTCTGTCGTGCTTAGCTACGACAGACCAACATCCCAAATGTCAAAAGTTCTGACCAGTTAGTGAACTACTTCTGCCCAAACTCCTCCTAAACCATGGAGAAAGTATTCCTCCATGACTAAACTAAGGTGCATCAATAGATATAAATAGGGTCGAATCAACAAATAAGAATAAGCTGACTTGACATGTTTGAGGAATAAGATTCTGAATAAGAACAGCATTGAGGAATAAGATTCTTAGGTCATCATGGCCATGTTTGTTAGTGGACATTAATTTCATTAACATCACACTTTTTTTTGTAAAAATTATCATTTAAAAAATGAACAATTCATTTTCTCCACTGCAGACTTCCTCAAATGATACATCTAGAATTCTACATCTACCTGTCTCCATGATCCTTTGCGCTGTGCATGGATATGATCTACCAAAAACTACCGAGATGAGCTGCAGTATATGCATGTGCAAGACAAAGACTGTCTGACTGCTTCTGTCCCGGCTCTGCAAATTGGAGGCAGCGGCATGCATCCTTAACAGGCAGTTGGAATCATCGTCCTAATCTACAAGATGTCAGTTCCGGAAACTACAAAGGACATTACTTTTAAAAAGATTATCATAAAGTTTGTTCCATACATACACACATGAACATGCAAATGATATACAGGCATGTCACAGCTTGATAGAATGACTCTTAGAAATTACGATCAGTACTTTCCTTCAAACTTCCAATTCTAGTTGTCAAACGTGTCTGAATACCATTGCCTTTCAACAAAGCTCTATGCATGGTTTTACAAACTGAATATAGGCATGGATTGTTGCAACCGTCACAAGTCTTTCATGCATGTGTCTTTCTTGCCAAATTTATAGTATCCCTCTCAGGAAAACAATTCATATAAAAAATGTGTTTATTTTATTTTTTTTTAGCCCAACTTCTGCTATTTTTTTCACCACATTAACCGTGTACACTGTACAGACTGTGTTCATTATTGGTGCCTTTGATTTTAATACACTGCACTGGAAAGATATCTGCTCATCCCCTACATGCACAAATTTGTAAATTCAGAAGAATTTTTGTTTTAAAAGAACAGAATATGACTGTCCAACTGTAATTGTGTCATGGTTGTTTTCCTGATTTTATTTAGAATAAAGAGTAATGCCATGGTAATATCACATTTTGAAGTTAACAGAAATCTATATTAATTTTCAACCAAATTTTTCTCAATGAAAATGTGTAAAAATGTCTGCAAGAATTGTATTAAATGTTCTATAGAAAAACCTACATGTATCATATTTCTAAGGAATTCTATTAAGCGAAGCTTACAGAAAAGGGCAAAACTTCTATAGAACTTTATTAAGTTCTATAGTCTATACAATGTTGCAAAACAAGCTACACATTTTCTATAGAGTTCTATAAAACGTTTTTAGAGAAATTTGAAACCTCTATACAATTCTATAGAGTTCTATAAAATAGTTCATAGAAAAAGTGCCAAATTTCCTATAGAGTTTTATATAATATTTTTTATAGAAATTTCAGAAATTCTGAATAAAATTCTATAGAGTTCTATAAAATAGTTTATAGAAAAAGTTCCAAATTTTCTATAGAGTTCTATAGAATATTTTTATAGAAATTGTAGAAAACCTCTATGAAATTCTATAGAGTTCTATAAAATATTTCATAGAAAAAATCCAAATTTTCTATAGAGCTCTATAGAACATTCTAAATAAAACTAGCCTTATTTCTATAGAATTTTGTTCATTGTTCTATAGAAAAGGTATAATTTCTATAAAATTCTATAAACCGCTGTATAGAATTATGGCCCATTTTTCTATAGAATCTCTATAAAATCTCTATAAAACCTTATAGAAGACTTCTTAAGAAACTCTATAAAATTTCTATAGACAAAATTCTATAGAATGCTTTATAGAATTTCTATAGAATTCTTTCTTATAGAATTCTATAGAACTTTTTTGTAAGGGCTTTACCATTTGTAATGGCACTTATATTAATAACCACTTTCAAATTGTTGTGACTTATTTGGCAAGATATCTGAAAATCTTGATTCCGATGTGTTTACTGTGGTGGCCATATCAATATCGTAACATGGCAATGTTTTTTCACACAACGCAAACGTTTTCACTGAAATGAAATTCACGACATGTGTTGTGAGTTTTCCACCTCACAGGGTCTTAAGATGACCTTGCACGTATACTGGATACACATTTTACAGCACTGACGAATCATATTTCATGTACAAAACGAATGGGCTATCACGCGGAAGTAAAATCAAACCGTCTGCTATGGCTGTCTGGCTGGACAGCAGTTGACGTCTAATTATGCCTAACTAAAGTCGCCGAACTACAGAAAATGCGAGCGACTGATACTACGGCAGATATGTGATGGGAGTGTGCCTTTGATGATACAATGCAAGCATGGCATTTGGCACAATGAGAGTATGTCATGAGAGAGAGATTTGGCTAAAGGGCAATTGAAGATTTACCCTTTGAAAAAAAATATATAGAATATTTCAAGCAATATGGCACCATTATGAGAATTTTAAAAATTGCTTGTAATTTTTACATAATTTAGGACAAATCTACGATGGCCCTATAGCCGTGTACCAAATGCCATGCTTGGATCATGATGAAACCGCGCGTTCCCCCAAATAATTCCCCCGTACCGTCTGCCCCATATGAAGGGTCAGAGTGATTTACTCACACGATCCGTCAGTATAGTACACGAGGGGAAATAAAGGTATGCTTTAAAACAATATATTGAGTGCGTGCAAGGTCATTTAAAGACCCTCTAAGGTCTAAGGTGGTGGGAAAATATTCGCGACCAAAGAAATCAGAGAACAAAATTAATGTAAAAAATTTCATGTCGCGAAAAGCATTTTTGCAATGTCTTGAACTAATTTGCGATATCGGAAGAACAAAATGCTAAGCCGTGAAAATTTGCCGTGAAAAGATGTGGTGAACAAAATTGTGATTTCCGTGAATTAAATTATTTACGTGCTTGAAGTCTCTTCAGTTACACCATAGTTTACCCCCATCATTGCCCTGCCACAATTCATGTCAATATCTTGGCATCATAGTTATCAACTTGAAGTTGCATCTGCAACGACTTGGATTACATAAAAATCATCTTCGTAGCATATTAAACACGAGAACAGGGCCGGTTAGTGGATGAAACGACATAGATGGACGGAAAGGAAAACAGGCTGGATGCAAGATGATGACTTGATGATCTGAGAATACAATGACTTGAATGGCGTATGGAATACAGTGAATAGGAGCTCGAATTAAACCCATGATTCATACGTCACAACAAAGCGGAAATTAGGCTGCCATAATATAGTGAACGTCGCGACGTGATTGCGCAGCGTATGTTTAGCTAGTGTTCACTGCTCATCATAAGCACCGAAATATGAGAACTTCAAATTGATAGGTCATGTGGTTTAGCGATAAGGGTTGCATATGGCATATAACGTTTATTTGAAGCAACTTAGCAATGCATGTTGAAATAACGTTCCAACAATCCAAAAATTACAGATTGTAAAAAAATTCCTTTTTTTTTTGATATAGTGACTTGTAATCTACCTAATGGGCTAAGTAATCTGGGATTAACGCATAAAGTCAGTTTGCAATGGCGGATCCAGAACACAATTTTTGGGGGCCCAAAAAAAATTTGGTCCCCCAAAAAGTGGGTCCAAAAAATTACGGCGTCGGGTTCGGGGCCCGCTAGGCCACAGGTCTCCGATTTTTTTTTATTATTTTTTTTATTCTAAATGCTTTGTGGTGCGATCTGAGGCAATTTCTGACCACTTTGACCATTTTTTTCCTGAAGGAAAAGATGGTGGTGTATGCAGTGCCTGCCTTTATAAATCTATCATGCTTCCACCTTTTTAGTCATGTTCCCGGTATCCAATAACAGTACTAAATGATCATGTTTTTGTGCAAAAAGGAACCATACTATTTTTCCTTCAAGCCTCGCTTAGGTTAAATTGATTTTAATGGGGAAAAATCAAATGGTTGCAACATGATAATGGTCTATAGCGACGTCATTAAAAGAAAATTGGGTTCGTGTTTCGTTTTTTTGGGTTTTTTTTTGTTTGTTTGTTTTTTTTGGGGGGGGGGGCATGGTCCCCGTTGCCCCCCCCCCCGATCCGCCCTTGTCTCCAAAATGGTGTTTTTAGAGCGCCCTCATTTGGTCGAAAATGTTGTCGGGGGAGAGGAGATGCCGATTTTGACAGGAGTACGTTATTGCATAGGACACCAGTGGTAAATGGATTGGAGGATGGGCTCAACTGAGATGGCGATGTACAAAACGCCTGTCATGGTTGGTGTAAGGAAAGACAAATGGCACTAGTGTTATTGTTATGGCTACAATCATATAATTATTTCAAACAAAAACAATCAGTCCACCGTCTAAATATTTTGATCGATAGCTGTCTAGGCTTGCAACATTGCAAAAGTTATTTGAGTTGGCTCGTGTTTTATTTATTTTGTTATTCAAAATTATCGTGACTAGACTAGACACTAAATAAATAAACTTCAACCTTAATCTTCTGCCGTTGTAATCTTCACTGGTTCTATAGGCTTATTATTTCGCAGTACCAAGAATTGGACACATTTTTATGGTGTTACCACATTTTGCGGGTCATGATTTTGTTGCAGCTTCAGCACGTGACGGGGACAGCGTGCCCGCGCGTGTGTTACGCGCGCGCCAAATTTAACGCTACAAATGTAACCCATGTTTATCGCCATAAAATACTGCATGTTTATTCCATACGCGTGCGTGAAATCGCGGAAATCGTTAACTTTGACTGCTCCCATAATACGTATGTTAGGCCTACTTGTTCATACGACTGTACGGGGATTAATTTGCACAGCTGTGGATTTCTTGTTTTTGACCAGTTTTGTAAAGTTAATTGTCAAGTTCTGGCGTCGGCAGTTCCTTCCATCACTGAAGATACAGGTAAAACTAAAAGGTTTAAGCCCAAAAGTGCGTTTTCTTTACAAAAAAGTTTACTCCCCACTTTTTTGTTTATCTTGCTCTCTAAATTCCAAAGAGTGAAAATTCACTCCATTCGAGTGAAGATTCACTCCCACAGTCGGAAACTAGCGGCTAGACGTTTTAGAGTGCAATTCCTTCAATCGTAAAGAGCGAGTTTTCACTCGAGTTTCTACTGAAGTGGTTCATTTTTCAGACTTTTTCAATCTAAAATGAAGGTGATTTTCACTCAAACGTCTAGTCCCTCATTTCACTCTTTGGAATTTAGAGAGTATGCATGAGTGCTTTGCTTCTTTCAGAAGTCAATGAAACGAAACAGTCAAAAGCCAAAGCTAAACGGCAATCATTAGATGCCTAGGTTTAACTTTCGTATTGTCCTAGTAGTATTTGCCATTTATAAGAAAAGTATAACGAAAGTGGAAACTTCAACTATAGGTCTTGGCCCTTACGCCCGTTCATTTTTTAACATGTTAATTTTTTCTCCATTTTCAAGCCTCAGGTTTCATTTTGGATGAGGATATGGCGGTACAGATTGTTGACTTGTTCGCCCCTGGCTGGATTTCTACCAAAGGTATCAATTTAAAATACTTTCAGGGACAAAACAAAATTGTTTTTTTTTTATTATTGCCTATAACCGATCGACGTAACCAGAAGTTTGGTATAACCATAATCGGCCCTTACGGAGGTCATCATACACAGGCGGTTTTCAGAACTACGATAGATTTACGTGTAGGACTCGGTTGCTAATCTACGGGGAGTGGGGTCTAACACCCACTCCTCCCCCTTGCACCGCCCAAAAAAAATAGAATACCTAATATAACCCCCCTCTTGGCAGTATAAGCCAAGAGGGGGTTATCCTCTTTATCCTAACCTGAATCTGCGTCGGCCCGTAATTCAGGTTGAACTATTTTCTAAGTTTAGTTATTGGCTTCCCGGAGGAGACTCTTTAAGGGGAATCATCGGCCCCAGCATGGTTCACGAAATATTTTGTTTGCGGAAGTATGGATTTATTTGAAGTGTCGTCGGTCCGGACGTTAGTTCTGAATGCCCATAGGCGAAGCCAGCGGGGGCCGGGGGCCGGGGGGTATTTACGCCCCCCATATTTTGTAAAGCGCTTACCCCTCCTATCCAATATTTTGTAAAGAGTGCGCTTTTTGGTAACAAGTGTCATGATGTGCCCTTTTTCTGAACATGTGCCCCCCCCCCTCCCCCACACAGACACACACGTGTGTAAATGCCAGCAATCGTGGACGCCCCATTGTCCCTAATCCTCTTTCCTTTGTTTGTACCTTAACTTTTTAGCGTCAGCTCTCATTGGTTTTGTACACGAAGTTGAGATCGTGGACGTTCGGTCAATCGTGGACGTATTGTTTGCGCCTCAATTCTTTTGTCCTACGTCAACGATTCCCGGTGTTTACAAACTCACACACACACCTACATGTGTGCACACACACTATTTGATGTTACGGAGGTCAAGTGTCCGGAGAAAAAAACGTGTCTAGATACATCATCAGCATGGATGTGCAAGTGCCCTTTTTAAAAAAAAATCCCCCCCCCCATAAAAATGACCTTTGGTACGCCACTGAAGCCCATATAGCACGAACGAATTTCTGCCATTGACAGACCCTGTTCGCAAAATGCAAAATGTTGGTAGAATTAGTGAAATTGTTTGTCAAAAAGTTTTGTATGATTATGTCGTGACTGCAGACGAAATTTGGGTGTTTTTTCTGAGGGCATATAATATAGATAATAGTCCTTTAAATGATATAGTTTAGCTGAGTCTAAGTTTGATTAGAACTAATAATTTCCCAAATTTTCTCAGCTCTTTAGCCTAGAGTTGACCCTGATTTCGCAATGAACTTACTGAGAGTTTTGTCAGTCTTAGAAGCAACGTCTACCCCGATGTCCTCATCCTCATACGCTGGTCGCCTCGTTGGGAGGCCAGAAGGAAGCACCAACAACAACGCTCAGACGGCCCAAGACAGAGACGAGAAACTACTCAAGAGGACCTCGCTCAAGAACGCGCGAAACGCCACCAAAAAGACTCGCCCATACTGTAGAGGTATTAACAGGACAAATTTTGTTTGAAAATTCCTCACATTCGTCTGCTATCGGCGATAACTAAAGAAAATGAATACATCATAATTGACAACAAGTTTTTATTTTGCGTCGGGAAGATGTACAACTCGGTATTGGGTTTAGGTCGTGGGTTCAGGTCACACCCGAGTACGAGTATTAAAGCTGTGGGTTTTTGCAAGCCCCCGGACAACACTGAGTATAAACAGCGTGTATGAAAGAAGGGCAAAACCCAATACTGAACCTCTTAATCGCTTTAAGCGATTAAAAAAAAAGAGTCTGGTTTCTGGTATGCGCGCGTCGCCGTAGCCATGCGCGTCGGCAAAATGTTTTTTTTTTCAATGAAAGATGATGTCTCAAACCGCCAAACTCACTGGTTTGACTGGAATCCTGCTGCTGCACAATTTTAACGTGTTTTTAGATTGGGTTATGGTCGAGAATAAGCTTTATGTGGCCTCTCTGGACTCCCATATATTTGCACTAAGTTTAGTCGGGCACCATTTGCAGTCATCAGCCGACATTTGAAGCAAAAAAATCAGGTAAAAAAAAAAAAAACCGCGTCGCCGCACCACTTTTTGGACAAGCTCCATACCAGAAACCGGAGACCTTTTTTTCTGGCCTTATGGCAAAGAGTACAACTGTCTTACAACTAATAAGATGCTTATTTTTGCGGAAAGATTATCCGACAGACCCCGCCGAGAGAGGACCACGTGATACCGACGTCGATGACATGAGTTTCTATGACGACCACGGCGAGTTTTCTATCCGATTTGAGGGTGATCAGCCCCCTGGTGATGAGTTTCAGCCATCGTGGATAAGACAAGAGGACCCGCTGATGAAAAATATTGAAAAAGGTTGGTTTCTTTTATAGATATCTTTTGAAAACCCTGGCTGGTATCATTCGTCTGGAGTTACAAATCTGACTAAAGTTTAACTCTGTTCTCAAATACAAGACGATTATAAGTTTGTGTAAATCCTGAGAACGACATTGGCTGACTACAAGCGAACAGATGTTGTTGTGTTTTTTTTTTGCATCGAACAGAGGTTGAAAGTGACACGACGCCAGTGTCTGTGGGAAGGAACAAGAAGAAGTCCAAAGCAGTGAAGACTTGGAGGAGGCAAGTAAAAGGCCTCCAAGATAAAGATGATGACTCGGCAGTAAAGAAGTTTGCACCGATCTGGATGAAGAAGAAAGCGTTGCCTTCACGTAAGCTCTTTCTGCTCAAATTGTAACTACACGTGCGAAACACACAGCAGTGGTATATTTTTCATTCTTCCCTGGTGTCTTCCACTCTTGCCTAGTATTATTTCTGACAGGCTGACACTCCGAGAAAGACTTTTACATGACATCTTTGATAAAGAATTATTTTATTAGGAAGGAGCGAAACGCCCGGCCTTTATTCTTGGCTTTATGTGATTAAAAAAGAAAGAGTTAAATTCGTCGATTGTCACTTTCTGTGTCCAAAATAGCTGCTGGTGAGAATGTCGACGAACTGCAGACGTCTGTTCCTGTGTCACAGTCCCTGCTTGATACTGATGCATGTCAAGTCGCCAGGACTCCAGACAGATCTGAGTCTTCCAACGTGACACCAAACCCTTTGGTCGCCAATCCGCCTGACGAAGAACCCGAGCAGGCATTGTCGAAGTCCAAAGACAGATTCGAAGAGACGGGACGGCCCAGTACGGAGGCACAAAAGTCTAGCAGTACCAAACGTCTTGAGGAGGGGAACATTAATGTCTCGGACACCGATCCAAGAGATGCTGGCTGCATTCAGGACAAGGGCAGCTCTTCTAACAAGATCGAAAGTCAAGACAGCTATGGACGGTCAGATTTTATAAGTTCGTTCTCGGATTTTGGTTCGTGTGATTCGCAGCCAAAGTCCCCAGTCCTCACCAATGGGCCGGAGTGCGTGAATGTGCCACCTGAGGGGCAGGTAAACGGGCTCATCTTCCGTGTTTTGCTAACTGCTGTCGTCACACTGTTGGTGGAAGATGTCATCGAGGACAGCATCAGAGAAATTGAGGATGAAATTCTAGAGGAATTAGAAACTTTGGATCTGTTGGACCTTTCAAACCTTTCAACTGACGAGAGCTGCTTTCAGAGCGATGGTTTGAATTATCAGGACCAGACTTGGTCGGACTTTGAGGTGTACGAGTCATCAAGTGACTCCAAGCGAACCGTGGAAGCGCTGATGACTGATGAGACGCCGCCCTGGGACTCTAAGGATGCCTTTCTTGGGGAGGAGTCATTCATTAACGCTTGCCTTGAGGAGGACGCCCAGGAGAATGGCTACGCAGCCTCCGTTGCCGTCATGGACGGCGGGGAGGCAGAGGGGTTCATGACTGATGTCGTATTGCTGTGGACTCTGGAAGGGGATAGCTTCAATACCTCCGGGGACTGTAGTGTGCCATCTCCAGGGTTTGATGAGGCTGTGAGTGATTTTGGCGGTCGTGGTGAGAGGTCTTGCATTGATGAAGTTCGAGCTTGTCGCGCCTAGACCTTTGATGTGTCTTGTGGGTGGCCAGCGGTGTACCTGGGATGGGACATGGGAATCAAGCAGGAGATATATTCACGGAGTGGCGAAGCAAATAAAACAGGTTACCATGAGCCTAGAATGCCAATTATGCTGCCATTATGTATCACACATTGCTCGTCACTGGCGCTCAGCCAATTTTGCAGCGGCAGGTATGGCCTAGTCGAGCCAGGACAAGAACGTCTGTGGCCGCTCTTGCACGGGAAACTGATATTTAGATAATGCACTTCCTTTCTTCCGAAAATGTTTAAGTGTATACAGTAATGTTGAAATAATACCGGCTTTAGTAAATTCGTTGTGGGATTTTTTTTATATTTTTTTTGATTGAGGACTATTTGTATCTTCTTGTCATTACTGTATAAGCCTGTATTTCTGATGAAAATAAACTTTGAAATTGTGAAGTATGAACAGGCTTTGTCAGTATCTGTTGATGAATGAAAAGGTGCTTATTTTGCCAAACTTAAACTTATTATGGCCATACTATTTTTAGACCATTTATATGGTCTAAAAATAGTGCTTCATCGAGAACAGTGGCGTAAGAGTCCAAATAATACAGGGGTAGGCCTACTTGGAGCGGCTCCGTTTCTGAAGGGGCACTCAATTTGTCTTTTACATATTTTTTTTCTAAATGGTCAGTTTCGCCTTCCCCAAATTCTGAGGGGTGGGGGATTACAAAGAGTTGGGCGCGCAGGCCTGGGGGCGGGGGCGTACCCACAACCCCAGGGGACGTACTGCACCTTGAACCGGGGGGGGGGGGTCGACAAACCATGGTTCAGTATCGTACAATCAGTACTACAATCGCTAATCTATCTTGTACAATCGTATTAAAACATTAAAAAGCCCGTCAGCCACCAAAATAATCCGTCAATACAGATCATCATCTCTGGACCTACTGCAATCAGTGATAGAGCTTTCATAATGTACTACTTGTATTAAACAAACTGTGCTGAAGTAGAAACATGCAAATTTTGGTCCATGTTGTGTTACTGGAAAAAAATGAACCAAAATGATTTGATTTGATTTTGATTTGATTTTGACCTTATAGACCGCCGCGCCCGGCCGCAATCTCTTTGATAAAAGCACTGGCTCTAATAAAACAAACACATTTAGTAGAGGGCGCCAACACGTTGAATCGTACGACGATTGTTTATCTTTCGCATTTGCAGTCTAGTTCCTGCAATCTGCTGACCTTTAGCTGTATGATAAACGCGGCAGGGCATTGAGGGTATCCGACCTTCCACCCCAAATATGCCAAAATTCACAAAAGCAACCTTGGTGAGCTGAAGCCCGTTTCTGCATTCTGCTTTTCGGGAAGTTATTGCTGAAAACGGTGGTGTTTTCAATGAAAACATGATGCACTGATGTGCTTGGCTGTTCCAGAGCATTGACAACAGATTGTGCATGGGGAAATTAATTCTAAATGGTAAGTATGGTACACGTTTCGTGCATGGTGTTATTTATTCTCGTTGTGGACAGACCGAAAAAGAACTCGGGCCGAAAAAAAGTAACAATGCAAAATCTCCACTACCAAACACGCAAGCCAGAGGTTAGAATGACGTTATCTCGACGCAACGTTTCTCACTTTGTGTATCGGTTATTATGCTAATGATGAAGATGATTAATTTTAGACAAAGAAACATTTCAAATTTTGTTACAATTTTACAATTTTTTTTAAGACTCACCTAGTCACATGACTTTTCCACATGGACATGACAATGGACAAGAACAATGGACCTCGACATGACTGCCAACTTTATGTAATCGTAACTTAAAAACTGAACAGGTTACAAACAAGAAATTTACCCATCTTAGTTCCAGATATCTTCAGGTATTAACACCCCAAAATCAATGCAATCGGACAAACAGTTCTAAAGATACTGCTTTAAATGTTTGCAATGCAATTCCCGAGGCGCTCGATTCTGTGTGCGAATCTACACGGACATCCAGGTCATCTGCACTTCGGCCTGATTTTCGTTACCTGTTTCCATGCATTCTGCTTGGTTAATAAAAGGGCAGTGGATATTTAGCCGGAGACGGCAAACCTTTAGTAAACGTTAGTTTGCCGGATATGCACTGAACATGTGCAGTTACTGTTTTTTTTTACTTAGACATTTTCCGGTGACAAATTTTAGTCTGGCTCCATGCCAACATTATCGTTGTAACTTCGTATTCACAAGATGGGAATCAGACCATTTTACAATTTCGGACTTTATTTCCCTTTAAAAAAAATCCTCCAGAGCGACAAATCTGAAAAAGAAAATGTAATACTCTGCAATAAAATGTTTTAGACCCCCACTTTTAATACTGGTAAACAGATGGGATAGGGGAGAATTTGACCGGATAAGGAAAACCAGCACTGTCTAGTGTAACTGAGCATGCTAAGAGAGTGAGTTCCTAACTGTTACTACTTATAACATGACCATGTACTCACTTTGTTTGCAGCATATAATCAACCCTAGTCAGACCCATGGTTTGTGATAGCAAGTGGTCGAATTCTCCCCCTGGTCGAAAATACACCCTCTTATTCGGGAATCAGCGATAAACTTCGTGTGTGAAATTCAGGGTATTCACTTCAATCGGCCATTTTGTAGATGTGTGTGATATCAACATCGAAGTTGTGATGAAAATACAGTACAGTGGGAAAGAGATTGTGTATCTAGCTGAATGTCAGTTTTGAATATATCCGAATATTCGGTCACACGCAGTTTCGAGTAATTGAATACTAAATTATTTGAAAATGGACAGCCCTAAAAAAAGTATAAACATGGTTTGTAATCTGTTTTGGTTGCAAAGCGCAAAACGACAATGATGTCTTGTACAGTACAAGACAACAATGTCTTGTAATGTAGTAAATGTACTTGTTTTGATGTTTGGACATAAACTTAGTAAAATTTGCATTAAAATTTTGCAGTGATGTCAGTGCAGCTTAATTAATGCCTTTTTTGGATATCAATGTGTCTGAAATTTTTTTGCTTATTAGTCTGTATTTTTCCTTTGCGTTTTGTTTTGTCAGGTTAACCTTTCTTTAGCATACCCAAATCCTCTACATGTCCATGTAATTCTTCAGAAGACGAGGGCATGCGAAGGGCATACATGTAACTGTAGCAACCGCCTCCCACCGCATGCATGACTACAAGTGCTGGTAAAGACCACGCCCCCAACGGGGTCAAGGAAGGGGAGGGGCAGGGTCATGGAGGAGGAGGAAAGAACCAACTGCTCAAGTTGAGGTTTCTGTGTCCAGACGATGTGTCGGAGGTCAAGAGATTGTGCGGGGAATGGTTTCCAGTAGAGTGAGTATAGGTTCTGATCCTTTAACCCTAACCCCCTAGGCTCTTGCACTAGAAAGGATACCAAACCTAACAAATTTCAACAGCTGCATACAGGTCTGTAAGCACTGGTACCAAAACTGCCAAACTCCAACAGGCCTTGTACGGGGAACAGTACTAAACCTGCCAAACTCCAACTGTTGGAGTTTGATTGACTTGGTATGGATGGGCCTATGCATTGTCGAGTGATTGGATAGGGATGGTACCAAACCTAACAAAATAAAGCAATATGTACATGCACATTTGACCACAAGCTGTGCTGAGGACCGTGGGTGAGCATACCCACGAAGAAATGCCAGTGAACTCCAACATGTTCACAAATCTCATGCCCTTCTGCCCCGAACCTCACAAAATTCAACAGGGTCTCCCTGGGCCTTTGGTACCCAGTCAATCAAAGTCCAACACCAACTGGCCAGTGTTCGGTACCAACCCTGCCAAAATCAAGCAAAACCCGCTGTTGGAGCTTGATGGGCTCAGGGTTGTTAGGGTTAAGTTTCGATCGTATAACGTCAGATTACCATGTGACCATTCGGTTTCCCCGTGATCAGCCATCATTTCAGTAGGCAAACGTTTGTTTAGCAAGCACATCGTGCGTTGTAAACTAGACAGTAGGGCTTATTTTCATGTAAAATAACTGTGCATTCTTTATCAGGCCATCCTAAAAAAAACCAGTTGTTTCCTGTCCAGCGGGCGGGGGGAAAAAATCCAGTCGGGAGGGAAATTTTTAATTTTTTTCCCCCCTTGCAGTCTCAGTGGTAAGCTCTGAACTTCAGCCTTTGCTTGTTATTTTTAAGGTAATGTTTAAGTCAAATACCGTTTTCTATTCTTGTATGTAACAGAAGGTACAAATAATAAACAAAGATAGAAAAATTACAGGTTATAAAAAAAATTCTGGTACCCGGATCGGGTCACTGGAAGCCCTTTTTAAATAGACTCGGGGATGTTTACTTGTTCTGTTCAAATACTGTTTACATGTATGATACCTGCACTATATATACCGGTTTATCTTTTAGTTTCACACCAGAATTGTTTTACCAAAGGCTTCCTGTATTTGTACTACAGCAGAGTTCAATTTCATTGAGCTGGTAAGCACACATTAATGCTTAGCACGAGAAATATGAGCTTAATCAGGTTTCCAGTCAAAAGGTTGTGCAATGTGTATTACATGCGACTGGTTCTCATCTAAATTCTACTTACCACATAAATATGCTAAGCAGTGTTTTCTGCTTGGGATCTCTGTGTAATTAGACCCTGGATGACCAGGTCCAAAATTTAACGACACTCTTAAGTGGATAATATTGCGTATCAAAGTTTTGTGCTATTATTAAAATAAGCAGAGAACTTGTCCCAAGCTACTTGTAGATGCATCAATTCGTGCGATTCACAATGCAGTGCGCCACCAAGAGTTTGCCGCGGAGAGTTCATTTTTACCAGTGCATTGTGAGAGATGGTCGACAAATTCGCAGCGCGGGACATTTTAAATTTGTAAGTTTTTCCGGTCAGTGGTTTCGTAAGCGTATGATTCGAGGATCTGTTTGCCCATTTCTTTTCTTGTTATCAATATGGTGTTTTTGTAAGGCGGCAGAACGCTATGCCCCAATCTATGACGTATTAGCTCAAGTTGTCTACCGACACTCATTCCGATGGGCCATGTTTTGTCGACCGTAAACTTGAAAAATGGACTCTCCGTGGCAAACTCTTGGTGGCGCACTGCATTGTGAATCGCCCGAATATGTACATATAGAGTGTGCCAAACAAGTTTTTATTTGAGTTCCTAGATCCAGAAATTTACAATCAATTAAGTGAAAGGCTGTACATTTTACTTGGGCCACTCTCACCTGTGATGTCATCAACTTCAATGCCTACTCCACGCTTAACCTAGATTCAGCAAGTCCAGGTGAGATTGGCCCGAGTAAAGTTGACACCCTTTCACTTACAGGTAATAGGTTATGGTTAATTGATTGTATTTCTGGATCTAGGGACCCAAATAGAATGGGATAAAAAGGAGTGGATTGAGAAATAGTCAGGATTTAAATTTTTAATGTAATTTAACCTGTTTATGTAAGAAAAAAATAAACAGGTTTAAGTATTTGTTTTCTAAATGTTGTCCTTTTTGGCACACTCTGTATGTATATTATGGTAGGGAATCTGTGATTGGTAAGCAAATATATCGGTGCTTAGTACATTGCTGTGTTAACCCTAACCCTGCCAGACGCAGCACAGTGCATCAGGTGGAAAAGTCTGGTGCACTTTGGCCACTTCTGAGACACTGAGAGCTAGTCCATAGATCAATGAGGCAGTTTGGCCTCGAGACTTTTGACCTGATGGATCGGCAGGCTTGTCACTTAGACAAGTGTTGCATGTTGCTGCGGGTTAAGCAACTTAACCAAAATGGCCCATAAACATGATAAAGTTATTGATACATCATATACAGCAGTGTTGTATTTTATAACATTTCTATGAGTACATGTATGAGTACTTTGCCATTAGGACAAGGTAATTTTTTTCTGTGAGTGCAATCTGTGTATGTTTCCACGATACGAGTACTTTCCAAGACAATCAGCTCGTTTCTGTGGTAAGCATGTTCTCAAGGGCTTTTCGCTGTCAAACCTAGGCATGAGACGAATGTGAAAGTCTCCCAAACAGTAGAAAACATGCTTGTACATGTACATGTATGTAGCTCAGTAGCTCTTAAAATTTTTAAAATTCCAACAGGAAAACATTTGCATGAGTACGAGTACAGGTATTATTTTCTTGTGAGTACGAGTACATTTTTTATGAATACTAATACAAATGTACTTGAGTATGAGCACTAACACTGATCAATAGATCATAAACATACATGTACATTGTAAACCTTCTAATATCAAGAAATATACATTGTACAAGTAGAAAAATGGTGTTTGCACTGTTTGGAGACCCTAGTGTGCAAGTGTCATAAACAAGTATCAAGTATACCTTGATACATTGTTCTGTCACCGGTTACTATTTTCCAAAAGCAAATTGTTCCGGTTTAGTCAAAATTCCCTGCGGATTCTATACATTATGTTTATGATGCGTTTACCATATGTCGTAACGCTGTACTTCCTTTACCAAACAGGTATCCGGATTCGTGGTATCGTGACATTACAAGCGACCAGAAGTTCTACTCGCTAGCCGCCGAGTCGGCAGGCAAAATTGTGGGTCTGATTGTTGCTGAGGTCAAGACCAGGTCACGATGTCACAGAGAGGTACGTTTGTATCCAATTTTTGGGGGGGTTACTCCTAGAGATTTTTAAAAATTGAGAATCATATTATGAGTGTTTTGGTCAAGTTTTGAATTGAAGTCTGGTGTAGTGTGATATTTGGCTCTATGAAATATTGACCTCTTGGTTGTGTTGTGCATGCCTAAGTGAAGATACTTGTAATTTAGACAGTGACAGGTCATGTGAGAGGGTTAGAGACCAGATTTTATAGGAGTCCAAATTTCATATGACACCGGACCTCAGAAAGATAATGTTGTTGCAAAATTTGGAGATTTGATGTTTGGAGTAGAGAATGTGACTGAACACTATTATTTTGTTTAATATGGTACAAATTTGTATTGATTTTGACAAATACATGTACCATTGTCGTAGCAAAGTACAGATTGTCCTGAGGTGTCATATCTGAAATACCGGTACCCATAGCAGCATTTTGGTATAGAAACATCAAAATGTTTAAGATTCAGAAATCTGATAATATGGTTCAAAACCCATATTTAACCTCTTTATGGAAATGTTGTATAAAAACTGAGAATTTGGTAAGAAATAAAAACTTTAACGCACTTGGAGGAAAGAATGTATTATCCAGACGCCACTTCTTCAGTTGTGTACATACAGAACCTGTGGAGAGTTGAGTGCATAATCAAAGTATTTCGTAACAAAATTGGAAATGTTTTTTGTGTCTTTTCAACACATTTTTGGCAATGACTGACCTTCCGTGATATATTATTATTTATGTCAGGCTTCTGGCGGCAAAAATATATCAGAATATTGTATGCTTTCGTACAAAAGTACCCGGATGACAGCAATATTACGTCAGTAAAAGTACCCAGATTGTAGACAGAGCGTAGCGCGCGGTACATTCGCATGCGGACGTGCGCACAGCACGCAGCAGGGTACATGTATACGCGCACTGCTGTCAACAACCACAATGGCAGCTTCAAGCGGCGCGAAAGTTGTTTCAGTAAGTGAAAAATAATTCCACGAAATAGGAGAAATGAAGACAGTGTCTGGAAATGTATTTCTTGCGAATCAAGTCAGCCTGATATAAATAATAATAATAATATATATTAGGCCAAAAAAAAAAAAAGTCGGTCTCTGGTCAGGGCACTTGTCGATTTTAATCATGCGCGTCAATCTTTTTTTTTCTCCAAAATGTTCCGCGGTAGCTCCAACAGCGCCCTCTATTGCCGCACCTCCTCAATTTTTTTTTACCAAAGAGCACCAAGGAATGGGAAATTGCACCACGGCAAATGATCGAGAGCACCAAAGCAAATTATGAAGGACACCAATGTACATGAGGACACCAAAAAAGCAAAATAGTACCCCACCTTGTCTGTACAATCCAAGCTTGAAAAAAAAAAAAAAAAGGCTGCGTTGCCGCGTCAATTCCGGAACTTTGGTCTGACCAGAGACCGAATATTTTTTTTTTTTGGCCTTACCCTGGATTGGACATTTGGGAGACATCCCCATAGACTTGTGCACAAAATTTTTCAAACTTAAATGTGCCCTAACCCAATATTCCCTTGTCCTTTTTCCACGAGTTTTGGTATGTTCACTAATTACACCACGAGCAACAAATATAATCTAATTGCGACTGTAAAATTGTGCCTCTAAAGGGGGGCTGTGACATTGGGGAGACAGGAATAATGTCTCCCTAATGACCAATGTCTCCCATCGTGTGAAGAAATTAAGATAACGTGTCTCCTTAATGGTACCATTTACACGTATATTGGATGGCTTTTTTTCGGGTGATACAAGTATATATTGCACTCGCTATGTTGTAGCTCGTGCAATATATTCTTGTACATTGTACGTATCTTCCTCAGAACCATCCAATCTTATAAATGTATGATGAAAAAAAGTAGTATCAGGATGCAACATTCTTCCCCATTTTGAAAAATACTGTACAGGCAAAAACGTCATTGAGAAAAAGTGCAGTCACTAATAACTGACTGAAAAAAGTACCGGTACCCCACTAGATTTTACATCCACTAGTCTACAACCGAGTCATTGTTGAGTGCACACTCTATTAGTCACGATTCAACGTTTTGTATTGTACCCAGTATTTAATTTACAATGTACTCTCAACTTGAATAGAGACTAATTTAATTTGTGAATACTGGAGAGGGACAGGAAAGGGAACAATAGAAGAAAAAAAATATGGTCCCGTCCCAGACCCTAGTATTTTGTGGAAATTGTCCTGCATTATTAAAAATTTTGATTTTATTCTATGTTGGTGGGTCTTGCTGCACCGTACAACGAAGCGTGTACACAGCGCAGCGAACACAGAATGAACAGTTGATTCACAAGCTAAAGTAACGGAACATCATCCCAGCATATTTTTTCTGGTTATAAAAATTTAGAGCTAAAAACCCAATTGTACCTACCCACAGGCCCCAATGTACTGGGAAACACAATATTTTTCTTGCCCTAATTTATGCAAATGAGTGTATTCATTCTTGACAAAACATCTGCCACATTTCCATTAATGAATGCGAGTTCTTTTTTTCTAATGGGCTTGTTTTCCGTTTAATGGTTGAGCAAAATCTCATTTATAATTCGGTACTTGGCGTAATGGTTTCTGAAATGATGCAAAGTCAGAGTACTCACTTCTCATTGCATAGTAAGCAGATTTAATACCTAGTACCAAGTATAGTGCACGTGTGATGAAATAATCTTAACTCTTAGCCGACAGTAGGCCAGTTTATTAACTCAAAATGGTGCCCACGTGTGATGGAAAACTGGCATTAGCTTTAACATCCTTGTGCATAGTTTTAGTCTGTCTCAAATAATTCTGTACTCAAAATGTTACATTAGTACATGTAGTTGTGTCCGTGATGTAACTTCCATCGTATTCAAAACATGTTTGAGACAACCTCAAACGTGATAGATTTTCTTTTCTGATGATAATAATTTCACCCTCCCTGTCTGGCCTGCAATTTCACAAAGACACCTCAGCAGTCGTAATCAATTGACTGTTTTTAAAGGGAATATACACGTACATCATTTGCTTTTGCTGTAATTTTCAGAAATGGATGGAATTGGGGGGTTGGAAATATATAGCAAATATAGTTACACTGACTTTTTTGATGTTTTGGGTTCAAAAATGCTATAAAAACCAAGAAAAACAATCATTTTCCTGTAGTCTGGTTCCCTGACTCCATATAAGAAGAAACAGAGCAGTTTACATACATTGGGGAATTGTAAGGTCAGGGAACCAGTCTAGCTGGCTCGTACCTGTTCATAGGTTTGTAATCGATTGCAAACAAGTGCGATGGTCAATTGGGGCCAGTATTTGAAAAAAAACCCAGTTTTTTTCCAACGCTGATCGGCCGCATTGATACAAAAATACCACTTTTCTTGAAAATGACAGTATACCAGGTGCCATGATTTTACAGGATGCTTTACACTGTCATTCACTAACAGTCCAGCAAGGTATTTCAAAATGATTTGGTAGTTTTATTTTTTGATGTTTGCAAATGTTGTATTTTCCCTTTAACAGTGGAATGCTCCCTGCCTACAGTACATAAAGCAGGAGTGACTGGCTATAATGGCCAAATTATACACATGAACACGACTTCGATGCATCACTATTTCGTACGTTCTTATAAATACGCAAAAATAAATAAGTGACAAAATGCATTGCTTTGTCATGTAAAGTATAAACGTGTTCATTGATCTGTGCGTAACTTTAAAAGATGGGCAGCATTGTTGTGCGACAATGTCGCGTACATGTACATGTATATTTGTACAATGTGAATGGGCATTGACTGTTGTAACTTGATACAGCTTTGTGGTAAATTGATAAGCCAGCTAACTTGATAGGCCAACTAGCGATAACCTACCAGTTATGTGCTGTTTGTTGATTGAATTTAATAGTCACAATGTTTTAATACTAGAAATAATGATCTGACTAGTGGTAACAAGCCTGTCTATTAAGGCATGGCAGGGGAAGAGGATTGATTTTTTTTTTACTGTTCGTGACTGTTTATACAGCAGAAGGGTTTTAATCAAGTAATTATCCTGATTCTGTCAATATCTAACAACTGATTTTGTAGTATTTGGAAAAAAGGTTTAAATTTACTTTGGTGTATAAACACTAACCATTCCTGGCCAGTGCAGATGACGCCCATGGTAAATTGCAAATTTGTTTTACTTATTGTTTAGAAAAAATAGACATACTTTTTCACCCCGTAGATTTTCATCTATAACCATACAAATTACATGGTATCAATGCGCTGTTACTCTTTGCTGCTAATGCATCAATTTCTTTGGGTAGAAATTTGTCTACCTTTTTAACTCTATTTTTATTTTTTTAATACTCTGATTAGTTGTTTGACCTTTTTACTGACGTATTTATAAGAATACAAAGTTCATTTAGATCTCAAATTGATAAAACAATGCGCTGTTACTATTTGCTGCTACTGCATCCATTTCCTTGGGTAGAAAGTTTGTCTGCCTTTTTAGCTCTTTTTATTTTTTAATAATCTGATTGACCTTTTGACTGATATATTTGTAAGAATACAAAGTTCATTTAGATTTCAAATTGATAAAACTTTATGCTAGATAGTTGCGTTAATCCTTGACTCTTAACCCTAACCCCCTAGGCTCTTGCACTAGAAAGGATACCAAACCTAACAAATTTCAACAGCTGCATACAGGTCTGTAAGCACTGGTACCAAAAAAACAAAACAACAACAACAGGCCTTGTAGGGAACAGTACTAAACCTGCCAACTCCAACTGTTTGAGTTTGATTGACTGGTATGGATGGGCCTATGCATTGTCGAGTGATTGGATAGGGATGGTACCAAACCATACAAAATAAAAGCAATATGTATGTACATTGACCCACACTGTGTTAGAGGTGACGGTGTGCATATACACGAAGAGAAAATGTGATCACAACAACGTGTTCACAAATCTCATGCCCTTCTGCCCCGAACTCACAAAATTCAACAGGGTCAGGGTCTCCCTGGGCCCAGTCAATCAAGTCAAACACCAACAACTAGGCACCAGGCCTGTGTTCTGTACCAAAAAAAATCAAGCAAAACCCGCTGTTGGAGCTTGATGGGCTCAGGGTTGTTAGGGTTAAACAAATTAACAGACGGGCAGTGAGATATTTAAAACCCTGCACTATAATGACAACGTCAGATGACAGTGTGAACATGACTATTTTCACAATGCCAAAAAATGTATGGCCTGACAGGAGTAATGTTGCTTCTAAAATACCGGTATATGGGAAAAAATGCTAAATATACAGAGGGAAAAAACCTTCAATTTTGTCAGTCGACCAAACAAGAAACATTGGTTTCATTGTGAGGGTACCAGCTTAATATTTTGTTGATGCCATCAATCAGATCAGAAGATATTTTTTCGCTTTGTAACAATTTTTATGGAAAAGCTAGTTCATTTCATTTGAAATTGTACATGAAAAGACACCAGTACTGGAAATGTCTGGAAGCAATTTTGGGGCATGGTCATTTCTTTCAGTGTCCAAACTGCATTCAGTTCCTTTCATGAGCATTCTGTACTGCTTTTACAAAATAAAGGGACCAGTTGCACATTAGGCCAAAAAAGAAACATATATGTTTCCGGTAACCCGACTGAAGTTTGGGTGTGCATAGGGTCGGCAATTTAATTTTTATTTTTTTGTCTTTTTTTAATAATTTTGTTAAGTTTTATTCATGCATGCAAATGTTTTTGGAATTGATAAAATACCCCACAATTTTTAAATACTTGTAGACCGAAGTAAAGTCGATTCTTTCAAGTATGGTTACTTGTCCAGTTGTCCTCCAATACATACATTGTATACTGTGTACAGACGTAGGCCCAATACATTGTGAAAAGATATGAACAAATTTATACTGACCCTTTTTGGGGAGGGGGGGGGGATATAGTGTCAGTTTTGACAATGAAGTTATCATGGGGATGATGGTAATTTAAAAAACAAACAATGCTTTTACCCCCTTTGTATCAGATTCAAACAGGCCAATTGATTTGATTAAGCCACATACTACAACTGTAACTAAGGCCAAAAAAAAAAAAATAGTCGGTCTCTGGTCAGACCAAAGTTTTTTGGTGTCCTCATGTACATTGGTGTCTTCCATAACCCTCGATCATTTGTCTTGGTGCAATTTCCCATTGAAAATTTTGGGGAAAAAAAGGATTGACGTACATGATTAAAATCGATGCGCGTGCTGACCAGAGACCGACTATTATTTTTTTTTGGCCTAATGTTTAAATTCACATACTCAGCATCATTTTATAAGCCATGATTACAAATGTCTGTGGTTGTGTACAGCAAGGTTTAACCTGTGAGGTTGTTTCACTTGTATTTCTCAGGTTCAACTGACAAGTGTCAGGGTTTATGATGTATACTATTATTCAACTTTCACATTTGTAACACATACGTACAACATGTACACGTAACATGTCAACTTTAAATACACCAGGAACTAATGTGTATTAGAAATGTACATTGCATTACATGAGTTTCTTTAAGAAATATGCCCCTTCCTGGAATGAAAAGCCCCGCCTCTTTAAAAAGTTACATCATTGAAATTGTCGGAATTCTTTCAAAGGCATGTACATGTACATGTACATGTACAAAAATGTATTACATGTAAGAAATCAACTTGCATTCAGATGCCTCAAGAAAATAAATAAACATGTAGCAGTATACACAGGATAACTGTTATCTTAAAAACGGGTGCATACTGTACCTACATAGTATGTTCCCCAACCCTAACCCTAAGGATTTTGGAAAACATACCGGTAGGTATTTGGGAACATACATGTAGGTATTGGGGAACATCTGGTAGACCTTCTTAAAAACATACTCTAACCCTAACTCCCTAGGCCTTTTTGCTAGGATGTAGCCTCAATCCTGCAAAATCTTCCAATTGACCTCATGGAAAAATAGCATATAGCCTCAATCCTGCAAATTCCTCCATTATTTCTTGAATGTGGTCTGTGGAGGGGTGACCACTGCCTCAATCCTGCAAAATCCTCCGGCTATGACTGTCAATATGTCGAGGCAGAGGCAGTGACATCTTAAGTTGAGGATTTTAAGTATAACCAAGGACTAAATGTATGCATGGCTGAGCATAAACAACACAAGGTCTGGCCCAAGACCTTGACACAGTGTGTCCTCCGAAATCAGTAACGCACTTTTGCCATGTAACCTCAATCCTGCAAATTCCTCCAATTTGCAAAAAGGATTTTGGAGGATTTGGGATGGTTAGGGCTAAACAGAGTTTATGTCATCTGAAATTTCATCTAAATTTCATCTAAATTTTCAAACGGCTTTTTTTGCTACCAGGTACACGTAGACCTACATGTACCATATCTGTTTGCCTTTTTTGGGGGCTGTTGCTGGTGTTGACATGGAAACTCAGAACCTTTGGGTGTTACATTTATATTTGTCAAACATGAAAACTAGGTGCATGTGTTTTTATTTCTTACCAAGAATAAACTATTAAACCTCTCTTTCTGTGTACCGGTTGGGCAGGGTTTGAAATTACATGTACATGTAGGTCTCTCAAAAAAAAAACCTTCAAAAATATACCCTTTCTTTGATTGGGAAGATGAGATTAACCCATGCCGTCCCAGACTTTGAACAAATCTCTCCGGAATTGTTGTTGCAGAAGGAAAGACGATCCCAGCTCAGATTGAAAGTGTGTGCTTTTTAGTTCCTCCCTGTACAGTAGAAGATTGTGGAGAAGTCAGGGTTAATGACGGAATGAATTTCTGTTTTCTTTTAATTTCGTAGGACTTCAACATCTTGTCGGCTACATTCCCAAACTCAACCCAAGTGGCCTACATCCTCAGTCTGGGGGTGGTGAAGGAGTACAGGAGAAGAGGCATTGGTAAGTCAGGGTTCCATACTTACTTGAACTACAAGTCCATGCTGGTCTGTGGGCGTTTCCCAAATGTAGGCTCTGTCTCCAGCTTTGGCTGATTTCATGACACTTGACACAGTGGCATAACTCCACTAGCGCCACAGTTTATTGCGTGTAGTACATAAGTTGCTCAACATTTTACACTGCGCGATTTTATGAAAGTTACGCAACAAATTTCGGCGTAACTTTCGCAATCATTTTAGGTGGCATACATGTAAGTATGGGGTAGTGACCGAAAATGACCTGTTTTACCAGCATATTGTGATCATCGTGAAGCCTGTTATTGCACAACTCATTAAAGTTGATACAAGACACTCACAACTTGGTGTTTGAGGTAAATGAATTGCTATTTTACTCATGACAAAGTTTTTAGAGTTGTTGCACGATTCTGCAGAGAGTCAAAAGTATTTTCAAAATAGCTGGGCGGACCGGTGGAGGTGATTCAGCGATTGTTCCATGAACGAACAAAATCATACACAAACATCCTTTGTAAATGAGCACTGTTATTATCCTCGTCCAAGATGTTTAGATTTATAATATTTAAACGTTGTGCAGCTACACCAAGTTTCATGAAATTGATCTTGAGTTTATTGCACAGCTGCGCACTAAATTTGTTGCTCAGGTCCTATGCATGACGTAAGTTATGCACTGTTTTGTGAAATCGAATGCTGCTGCAAGATTTCAGGTCCCTAACTTCGGGGGCTGTGGATCAATGAAGTCCCCCTTAACCTTCTACCAAAGGCAAGTTGTACAATTGTCGACTTTGATGTAGTCCCTGGTGTTTCGTGCAAATGGTATCCCTAGGCCAAGCAATTGGGTTGATTTTGGATAATTTGGGGATTTAGATCACAAGTTTTGAAATGAATTTGTAGCCAGTGAGGAAGCTGAATGCAGACAAATACCGAGCTTCGATAACTCATCAAAACAGGACTTGATGTGAACCCAAAACTCTCAGAAATTGCACTCTTCACTGGCGTGCAATAATTGTTCTAACACTGTATGAAGCGTAGCGCCCATGAACACTCTGAAACCATTTGCTCAATGCATAATTCAGGACTTCGAAGGTTTCCCCCTGTTGTTATTATATTTTTCCGGTTGAATCCTCTTGGACCCATCATACTCAGACACTATTGAGTTTAGTTTTTTTGATATTGAGAGGAGTTCAGTCAATACCCGATGCCTGTAGTTGCTGGGGTGAAAATGAGTGACTACAGTAGATTGACACAGTACATGTTGTCAAAACATAGTACATCTGATGAAATAGGATAATTTCTGACTTGTGCTTGGTTTTTACCATTGGTGTTGGACAGTAAATGATAATTGCAGTAAACAGCGATGACTGGTTGAGAAATGCACCTAAATTCACGGTTCTGCTAACCACCGAATTCCATGCTTATGATCACCATTCTGTGCTAACCACACTAGCAAAACAATTAATCCCTAGTATACACATGCACATGTAAGCCAAAAGTCCTCCCTAAAAATGTGCTAACCTTAAGCACAGAATTTTCTATTACAGTAAGCGGGGATTTTTCGTTAACGGTAAGCAGCGCCATGAAATTTGGTAAAATTCTTGAGAAACGTAAATTATCACAACAACCGCAGTATATAATGTATGGAGTATGCCAGCAAATACATGTATTGAACCTGGAGGTACATGTATGTATTTAAAATTCTAATGGCTCTGGCATTTAAATTTCTGGCAAAAATTATTGAATTACAGAGTGCGTTTGCAAACTTCAATTTCTATTCGGTACACATGGTATCTTTACACAATTTTCTTTTTCATGAATTTGTTGCATTTCTGTAGGTTTATTGTAAAAGTTTCTCACATTGAAACAAATCTACATCCTTCGAAGATTTCCCTGTAGAGACAGAGGAAAAAAAACCCGTCTTCTAGAATTGCCATCTCATTTTCCGGTGGACTGATTAAATTTCCAGCAAGCAAAAGCTGCATCGTGCCTTCCTCAGAAAAATCCAATATTTTTTTTTTGGGGGGGGGGGGAATCAGGCAATATGAATATCAAAAAATACTGTCATTTTGTAGAGTGCATGCTGATTTTATTTTCTTACAAGCTATTGTTCCATCACAGACAGAAAGATTGGTTCAGATTTTTCTTTTAAAAAAAAAGTGAGGCGTTCTGGCAAAATGAGACAGAACTGGACGCAGGCCGTAGTGGAGAAAAATGGAATGCCAATGGGAGTAATTTTTTCCCTCCGATTTTCAGTTTTACTGATATTTTAAATCTTTGATATATGTCTACTTAAAGGGAAAATACAACATTTGCAAACATCAAAAAATAAAACTACCAAATCATTTTGAAATACCTTGCTGGACTGTTAGTGAATGACAGTGTAAAGCATCCTGTAAAATCTGGGCACCTGGTATACTGTCATTTTCAAGAAAAGTGGTATTTTTGTATCAATTTCCAATGCTGATCGGCCGATCAGCATTGGAAAAAACTGGCTTTTTTTCAAATACTGGCCCCAATTGACCATCGCACTTGTTTGCAATCGATTAAAAACCTATGAATGGGTACGAGCCAGCTAGACTGGTTCCCTGACCTTACAATTCCCCAATGTATGTAAACTGCTCTGTTTCTTCTTATATGGAGTCAGGGAACCAGACTACAGGAAAATGATTGTTTTTCTTGGTTTTTATAGCATTTTCGAACCCAAAACCTCAAAAAAGTAAGTGTAACTATATATGCTATACGTATATTTCCAACCCCCCAATTCCATCCATTTCTGAAAATTACAGCAAAAGCAAATGATGTATATTCCCTTTAAGTACACGTTTTGAAGAAATACAGTGCAGTGGAATAAAAGTGTTTTTAATGAAAAACAATTGGCTACATGTCATTTTCACGACAACAAAACTCAAAACTTTAAAGGCCTTTCTCACAGTACGTTGCTTTTTTTGGTTGACATGTCAATAAATTTATGCAAACTGTTGTACCCTAATAGGCCTATATTGTTACCGTACATAACACAGTGTTGCGTGATTCATGTTAAAATGTGCGACGAGTGCAAATGCCCTCTCTACTGGTCACAACAAAACTTTAAACAACCATAACTTATCCGACAAACAGTGCAACAAACAGTATTCTAAGGAGAATGTTACTGTCTTTCCAAATACCTGCAAACCTCATCTCGACCTCTGCCCAGTTCTGTCTCATATTGCTGGAATGCCTGACAAAATAGAAATTTGATCAATATGATCTTGAAAAGAATGCAGCAATTGAAGTGAGATAGCCCCTTCTGGGAGCATTAAATACTCCTCTTTCCCCGAAAACCATGACAAAACGTGCCTTTTGAGTTCCCGATGCCTTCACGATCGCGTGGGAGGATGGATGTCTTGCATCTCCTGCCCAAGTCAAGAGATACATTTCGGGGTATTCTTCGTTTCCCCCCTCCCCCTTGGGACACGGCGTGAGAACGCACTTGAAAAATGAGAACTCCTTGTGATTTGTCCTGCTGTTTCCTGATAATTCCTGTTGCCCGGTGCATTCCAGATATCTTGTGTCAGGTTGAGTCTTTTATCTCCGGTTGTTTATGCAGACGTTGCCTGTTGAGTGTCAATTTCTGCGCCCTTTCAGAATTTTTGTTATTTTTTTCCCCCTCTGAAACTAAATTCGATATTTTGACAAAAATCTTAGATCCTGCACGTTAGGATAATGGGTCTTTGCATTGCAAAGTTTTGAATAAATTTGGTGTGTTTTTTTAAGAGTTGATACACATGCTTGCTCTATGTATTTCGAACCTGTAGCTCATTTAAATAGTTCGCGCATAAAGTATGAATGAGCAAATTTATGGTGTGAGATACATTTTTTGAAGCAAACCGTTCATCCGTGTGCAAAGCTGAACAAAATGTCAATTAGTGAATTCTTTACCAGTTTACATGGATTCCAGTTTATGCATAAAGTTTATGCATGGAACATAAACGTACATGTATGTAACATAATGCAGCTTAACAGGTACCCGGTAGATACAAGCCTTACAGTTCAAATTCACATGTACGGTACGAAACTAAAGAAAATCTGAATCAAAAGTCATGAACATTTTGTAAATTAATTTCAAATATAATTTATGGACAGACCACGAACTGGTACATAATAAAAAATTTCATCTTTTTTCCCGTATTTTCCTACATGCCCATGTACCATAAGGTCTAGCAAGTACCGGTAGGTATTGTAGCATTTAGCGCTTTGTCCAGGGGTGTTCCATGATTATGTATACATTGACAGAATTTACATACTATGTATAAAATGTACATGTACATTGTACACGTGTCTATATTAAAGGGAAAATACAACATTTGCAAACATAAAAAAATAAAACTACCAAATCATTTTAAAATACCTTGCTGGACTGTTCGTGAATGACAGTGTAAAGCATCCTGTAAAATCATGGCACCTGATATACTGTCATTTTCAAGAAAAGTGGTATTTGTGTATCAATTTCCAACGCTGGTCGGCCGACCAGCGTTGGAAAAAAAACTGGCTTTTTTTTCAAATACTGGCCCCAATTGACCATCGCACTTGTTTGCAAGCGATTACACACCTATAAACGGGTACAAGCAAGCTAGACTGGTTCACTGACCTTACGTTTCCCCAATGTACGTAAACTGCTCTGTTTCTTCTTATATGGAGTCAGGGAACCAGACTACAGGAAAATGATTGTTTTTCTTGGTTTTTATAGCATTTTTGAGCCCAAAACCTCAAAAAAGTCAGTGTAACTATATTTGCTTTATATTTCCAACCCCCCAATTCCATCCATTTCTGAAAATTACAGCAAAAGCAAATGATGTATATTCCCTTTAAATATGGAATAAATAAAAATCAATTTTATCTAGGAATTGTACTGGTACGTGTTTGCTGCAGAAAATATCTGTTGATTTGCCTTACAATTGTCAAAAAAAAGTAGGTCAGGTTTATACAGGTACATTGTAGACGGTACACACTGGGGTCGTGCATCAGACACTCAAATTTCTAAAAGGTCAAATCTTTAGAATTATGTGGCATTCCTCAGAATTGAATGGCAAATCATTTTATTTCCAGTGACTGGAGTTAAAATACTTGTATTCGCTTAAATGGCGTCAGCTGAAAAGGATATTGAACAAGGGACTTGCATACATGTGTACAGTATGCACACGTGTGTGTGGGTGTACAGTATGTATGGCTTCTACAGTGTACATTGTACATGTTTTTTGGCTGACATGAATGTACCTTGAGTTTGTGATATTTGCATGTTTGTTTGGGTTTTTGGGGGGGGGGGTCATTTATTGATAAACACAAAAGCCTTGTTATAAAATTCGAGTGGGAGTATGTTAATCGGATATTTGGCATAAAATAAAATGAACTAAAAAAGCTGTCATAATTTTCTTCCTTCATTTTTCATATAAAAATTCCCTCGTATTTACGAATGTATAATTCTGATAAATGGTGTTTGAATCTTTGTTTACAAGCTAGCTCAGGTTCAATTCACGTTATGAATTTGATAGTGGAAACCATCTGTTCGTCCAGTGGTACATGAACAGTACCATTGTGATGCCTCGTTATTCAGGAGTTAATCACCCCAGGTAATTAACAACAGAGGAGAATTCATAGCGAAGGGATTTGTCCTTCATTGATGTAATTTTATGAGCTCTTCATTGTAAAAGCCGTTTGGGGGCCAGTGAGAACAATCGTCTCAGATTATTGCTGAAAGCTGATGAAACTTGTACCAAAAACAGTGCATAATAATAGTCATATCGGAGTCTTATATAGTGCACGTATCTACCAACAATTAGGTACCGGTACTCAAGGCGCTGTTAATTATGGCTATTTTTACAAACAGGTAAATGAAGTTTGTGAGAAATACAAGACCTATTATGTACCAGGTAGCACCTTTATAAAGGGTATACAAGGTGCTGCGGCGCATATTGCAGCCACTGCCAGAAACACCAGGGCGACCCCCATCTCTTAGCGATAAGTGTTACTGGGTTTTTAACGTACATTACACAACACATGGGACCTACGGTATGGCTTTACGTCCCATCCGAAGGACGAAGCAATAATGGTAAAGTGTCTTGCTCAAGAGCACAAGAACCATGTTCCCTGTGAGGAGTCGAACCCATGTACCACGGCACACGAGTTGAACACATAACCATTGGACCACAGCCCCATTGGACCACAGCCCTCCACAGTGTATAACTTAGGCCATGTGCAATAAACTTGTTGTGCCGCTGCGCAATAAACTTACGACCAATTCCCCAAATCATACCATAGCTGTGCAACGTTTTTTAAATGGCAGATGAAATGTTGTGCAAATTATGCAATAAGGTGTGGCTCAGATGGAGGAATACGCTGTTGCGTGGAGTTTCGTGAAATCGGATGCAGATGTCTTAGCCACACAAACTCTGAGCTGGCCAGAAGAAAACTCTGATTCCAAACCCGGGCAGGTGGGGCTCGTAAGCCATGGAAGGCAGCCCATCTGGGACAAGGAAAACTCTACCCCTGAAAGGGTTAATATTTCCAGATTAAGTAAAACCTTGGCCAATGTTATCCGAAATTCTGAACTCTATCTGAAAATGAGGCAACGTAAATACATTCCTTGCCCAAATAACGAGAAATACCAATGTGTGCCTTCATTAATTCTATCCTTAAAATGTTTAATCTCAGGGAAGAACTAGACATAAGTAAAAAAAAAAAGGGCAATTCAACGCAAAAGTGAATGTGGCTGGAAAGTGGAAAAACTATGAAATCTTCAGAACTACAAGCATCACAACCTTAAATGTGGTATCAAATAAAAGGCCACAACAAGACCTTTTAATCTGAGTGGTGTACCAGTGAGATGGAATATGATGGTCAAATGCAGTATTCCCCCCCCCCCCAAAAAAAAACTTTGGGGGCTAAAATTATGGATTGTAAGTAGTCATTTTGGCATCTTGTTTTCACAAGGAAAATTGAAGTGTTATTGTAAGTAATTGTTTTTAAGGCAGAGACTAAGGTTCATAATCCATGCCAAAAGGTTTTTTTTTGTTTATGTTTTAACCTACATTTTGTGTTTTGACTTCATAGGATAACAGCATAGGCCAGATGATGTCTCAAAACCGCCAAACTCACTGGTTTGACTTTGCACTAAGTTTAGTCTGGCACCATTTGCAGTCATCAGCCGACATTTGAAGCAAAAAAAAAAAAAAAAAAAAAAAAAGGAAAAAAAAAACTGGGGCAAGCCCATACCATTTACTGCAAGCTCCATTTTTTTTTTTTTTTTTTTTTGGCCATAGAGATCTCTTTATAAAAAAATATAAAAATCCAGGGTTTCCAAAAAATCAAGTCCCCAAAAATGAGAATAGTACAAAAATATCGCAGCCTCTCAAATATTTAGACACCAGAACTCCATGTGATACAAATATATTGTCTTGTTGTCAAAATGGGAATATTGGTAAGTTGAATATTTATAATGTGAGTATCCCTGAAGTCCCTTGATGCTACTGTTTTGGCTGCACAGATGTTTGTGATTATTTTGGTTCAGCAATTCTGCTGGTGTTGTCCTACATAGAATCTGTTATCGTGTGCAAACATTTTGTTTAATATCTATGCTAATGAAGCAACCAGTTGATAACATTACAACAATGGTTATGTAACGACTCTTCAAACAGTTCAGAACATGTAATTAAAAGGCCTTGTATTAACTTCTTTAATTTCTTTTGTAAACATTTTACACATATTGTGAATATGTACAGGTACATGTACACTAGATAATAATGCAGCACTAAAGGCCAAAACAAAATGTGTTTATGGTAACGCCCTAAAAATTACCCAGGTACCGGTACATGTAGGTACATACATTTAGGTTGGGAATGATTTTATGTTGTAATTTATTTTGAAGCTGGCAATTTGGCTGCAATCCAGGTAGGCTGCATTAAACAGACTTTTTTCCCCTTGGCCTAACATACCGGTACATGTACATGTACATTGTACATACAATGTAGTGCTGTCAGTATTTTTAGGCCTACATGTAAAAAGGGTTCCGGTTTTTGGCTTATATGTTCCGGTAGGTTAGCTTTCTACATACCGGTACGTGTACATGTATGTATGAATTCATGCAAAAATATTTTTAAAATCTAGTACTTATTTTTCTACAAGCAAAGAAATATGTCCATGCACAGAATACAGAACAAAGGATTGGGAAGGCCCATAAAATGGTCAAACATTCATAACCCATCTTGAAAAATTCCAGAATTATTTAAGCCATTATTAGACATTGTTTCATAGTGCAAATAAGCAAAGCAAAACAAAGAAAAACAGAAATAAAAGTGGTGAAAGCGTCAGAATATAGGGTATGGAGACATTTGGGGGAAAATCTCGCATTTTAATAAAAAAAATTGTTTCTAAATTACTTATCCGCGGAACTTTACAATACAGTTTTACTGTAACATCACGGTGAAGCTACAGGTCTGATGCCGTACAATGCTTACAACCATGTACATGTTGCAGTACATGTACACCAACGTAATTTTCAAAGAGCTTCAGCAATTACTAATCATTTTGCCTAATTGTTTAATGGATCTTTCTGACACGTTTGGCTGAAGCCACTTCATAGTTTTTAAATTTTTCATTATTTTTTTGGGGGGTGGGAGGGGGAAATTATCAGTAACTGTCGGGTTTCAATGTTATATTATTTTTCCCTCAGAAAATATGCTCACTAGATAACCAGATACTCTTGCTATCGTAATGGATGATTGTTTGGTGAAAGTCCAACGGCTTTATCTACATCATTCTATACATCATTACGTGTACATTTGTACATACATGGGTGGTTAGTAAAAAAAAATAGAGACTAGTTGTTTACATGTGTATTTGATGTCACTTTTGATATCGACCCTCGCTTGTAAGTTTGTGCTTACACTTTTCTATTTTTATAGTTTTATGTTTGCATTTTCATTAAGCATGTTACACACCACACGGCTCTGAATTTGCATGTTTGGCTTGAGTATTTATAACTCCATGGTTGCACATTGATCTTTTATTCTCAAATAAATGTAATTCAAATACGCATGTGTTACTTGCCCCTCATCTCCCTTTTTGAAATTGAGCCGAAATTCATTCTTGAAAATCAACATTTGGTACCGGTACATGTGTACCATATAGCCACCGAGGCCGTTTGTCACATGGTAATTGGATATGTACGGTACCATGCTAATAATAATTTGCATAAAGGTCAGGGCAAAAAAAAAATAGTTCTGCTTCCGATTACATGGCATTCGAAAATAGGGTAGGTAGGTAGGGAATTTTTTTTTTTTTGGGCCAATTTTTTTTTGTGTATGATCATATGGAGCCGTCTGCGTGAAGTCAAGGGTAAAAGGTAGAAATTGATGGGGTTTTTTTCTCATTTTTCCAATAAAAAAAATAGGGTAGGGGCTGTCAGAATAGGGTAGGTAGGGAAACCGGAAGCAGAACTAATTTTTTTTTTTGGCCTACTGAATACCATTTGCAAACATTCAAAAAAGATACTGTTAAAATATCATGAAATATCCTACATGTACTTGTTGTAACATTCAACAATATGATCATGCATCCTGTGAAATCGTTGCGCCTAGAATGCTGTCATTTGCGAGAAAAAAGGAATTATTACCATCATTTCCTCTCTATGGTAAGGACCAAACCATCTCGCTTTCAGTGGAAACTCTATGTTTTGCATCCAGAAAAATGAAGATGTAGGCCTATGCATTTTCACGGTTTTCTCAAACAGTCTGAGAACGTTCCACAGGTTATTTCATTAATAACCCGCAGTGATTGCTGCAGGATTTTGCAGTATTGAGGCAGTGGTGATCACCCCTCCAAGGACCACATTCAAGAAAAACAGAGGATTTGGCTGGATTGAGGCTGCATGCAATTTTTACATGGAGGCAGCTGTGAGTGTGAGGATTTTGCAGGATTGAAGTTACATCCTAGAAAAAAAAATGCCTCCAGCGGGAGTTAGGGTTAACATGCCTAGGCCCTTAAACTTGGAATGTCTTTAACCTCCCCCACGCTGTTTGCAGCACATTTTGAAGAAATAAATTTTAATCTAGGGAAGTGAACCAGTCCATCAGATATAACGCACGGCCAGTCCAGCATGTAAGCTGGCCTGCGCTTGTTAAACCAGGAACTTCTGATTTCATTAAAGGGAATATACAACATTTGCAAACATCGAAAAATAAAACTACCAAGTTTTTACGAAATACCTTACTAGGATGTTGGTTAATGACAGTCTCAAGCATCTTGTAAAATTATGGCACCTGGGGTGAAGTCATTTTGAAGAAAATGGTATTTTTGTATACATTTAAAACCTAACTATTTTTCAACTACTGCTCCAAATTGACCATTTTTTCAGTCCAAATTTTGTTTGCTATTGGTTACATGTTCATGAACGGGTGCAGGCCAGCTAGACTGGTTCCATTGCCTTACAATTTTCCATCATCTATAAATTGATCCATTTTATCTTTTGTGGAGTCAGGGAACCAGACTACTTGAACATTTTTGTTTTTCTTGGTTTTTCCAACCTTTTCGAACACAAAACTTAAAAAATGTCAGTGTAACAATATTTGATCTATTATACTAACCCCTCAAATAGTTCATTTCTGAAAATTACAGCAAAAACCAATGATGTACATTCCCTGTAAGATTATAAGATGCCAGCAATCTTGTAAACTGATGAGACCTCAACCGATACAATATTTGCTTTACTGTCCACTCAAGGTCAGATTATTCCGCTGCAAGACGTAACCGCTGTGGCGTGACCTGCAGACTTAAATCCTAGAAATGAAGGCAAAACCAAGCGATGAGACAGAGTCGCAAAGCCCTTACAATGTACATGTACGTTTACCATTAGCGTCCGTCCAATTTTTAAAATATGCCAACTGAATTCATGTCAGACGTTTAAGCCCATCATGATTGTTAACACATGTTTGTCACAATATGGTTTGAGCGGTCCATCTCTTTCCAACACTACATGAATGCTTGATAGGGACAGTTGAGCCCAACTCATCAAGTCATCACGAAAGTGAATGAATGAAGAAGAAGAAGTTACAATATGCCTGTACGTCTGTGGGATTGAACACACAGTTGAGAATTTCTATACGCCCGAGGACAATGATTTGTGTTTCCCTTTGTCCCTTTAATACCTTCCCATAGACTAAGCACATAACCATACGATCGAGGATCGTTAGAAAAAAAACAGTTCAACTCTGCCGAATCTGAGCAAATATTTCCCAACATTAAATCCACTTCGAGTTCGCATTCGTGTGCAATATGAACCAGCTAAACCTTGATGTAATCGGACACAGTCTACAAAACCTACAAGAGAAATTGTTATCATACATGTATGCCCTTGTGACCGGAGACCATTAGGTTTCATCTTTGCATGATATTTTAAGCCTTCAGTTTTTTCCCCCGTCATACTCAATTACATGGTCACTGGATTTGTTGCTCAGATAACACCTTGGTTGCCATGACAATGGGGCTATATCCCTGGGTGCACTCTGTAGTGTAACTTTATACTGGGGGGGGTCATTTTATCATCCGGTGAAACGCAGTGTAGGACGAAAGTGGCGACCGAAGAACACTGAACAATTTTCTGCTCTATGAGGATTGAATATTCTTTCTCCCGCTGGCTGTGAAATAAATCTCCGATCTGGGAGCCAATAGTGTCGGCTAAGTACTTTTGACTACCGGTAGCACACAGCTTTTGGGAAAGTGTTCATGTTGTGCTGTGAATTGCTATGAAATCGTTGAAATAGTCCAAATCGATCGCCTTTTGGAAATTTTCTGTGATCGGTTTTTACTAGGCCCACTCAATAGGTTTCATACAGTGGTGTTTGGGTTTACTCTCGCAATCATGACAATTTTATACCCATTTTACTAATGTACATCATGCATGTACATTGTACATGTACATGTACATGTACATGTACGTAGTTGGACATTTACATGTAGATCAGAGTTAACTGCAGTATTCAAGGATAGCCATGCTCACACATGTGCAAGATTTTTTTATAAACTTGAAGCACAGGAATGCCAACATGCACTGGGATTACCTGGTGCAAAAACAACAATTTCCGTGTAACCTGCAAAAGGAAACATCACCCTTGATTTGCAGGGTGTTAATTCATGTAACTCTTCCTGAATCTTCCAAAGTGCATGAGGGTCGTATTCCATAAATTTGGGTGTTTTGTTTTTTCTTGTCCCTGCGATATCTGAAACGTATATGTACCGGTATAAGATTTTGTAAATTCAGTACACGTTCAGGAGTGATTATGTAAAAAAAAAAGTACCTGCCAAATAAATAAAAAATAGTTTGAAATTAATTTTAATGGTACTTGCATGGCACATTATGGGTCAAAATGTCACACTGTGGACCCACACTTATAATGGAATGACCCACGTGGACAGGCACAGGTGGTATAAAATCTAGCTAAAAGTTTATAGCATCCATGGAGATATTTTATGTTGCCAGGGATACATGTATTTTTGGCCTTACTTCTCCCAGGGAACTTATTGTTAAAGGGAATACATCATTTGCTTTTGCTGTAATTTTCAGAAACGGATGAATTTGGGGGGTTGGAAATATATAGCAAATATTGTTACACTGACTTTTTTGACGTTTTGGGTTCGTAGATGGTATAAAAACCAAGAAAAACAATAATTTTTCTGTGTCTGGTTCCCTGACTCCATTTTAAATGAAATGGAGCAATTTATAGACGTTGGGGAATTGTAAGGTCAGGGAACCAGTCTAGCTGGCTTGTATCCGTTCAGAGGTGTGTAATCGATCGCAAACAACAAACTAAAATGGTTTATAATTGGGGCCAGCATTTGAAATACGCGAGTTTTTTCCAATGCTGGTCGGCCGACCATTGTTGGAAATTGATACGAAAATACCACTTTTCTTGAAAATGACTGAGTTTTAGGTGCCATGATTTTACAGGATGCTTTAGACTGTCATTCACTAACCGTCCAGCAAGGTATTTCAAAATAATTTGGTAGTTTTATTTTTTGATGTTTGCAAATGTTGTATTTTCCCTTTAAGTAGGCGTCTGGCCCATTATCGTTTATCGCCTTTGGCCATTGGCACATTGTAATAGATGGTACCCATTAAAATGCACGTGGGATTCAGTGCACTTGCCTGCCCCATTGTAGCATAGGGATCACTTATAACTTAAAGGGAAGATACAGCATTTGCAAACATCACAAAACGAAATGATCAAAGTATCGCGAAATACCTTACTGGATTGTAAGGGAATGACACTCTAAAGCATCCTGTAAAATCGTGGCTCCTGGTGTGATGACATTTTCAAGAAAAATTGTATTTTTCCAATGCTGGTCGGCCGACCAGCATTGCTATATTGCTATAACATACTAATCCTCCAGACCCATTTATTTCTGAAAATTGTAGCAAAAGCAAATGTTGTACATTCCCTTAATTAATGTCATAAAAGACATATCAGTTTGTGTTATTCAAGATTGATGCACACTTAGTGTTTTCCTTTCTCTAATAGTGTGAGCCCAAAATGACCACATTTTGAAGAAAATTACAAAGATAAAATTGTACGGGTTCGTCATTCTGTAAATTTTACTTTTCCCTAAATACATTTGTACATGTATCTGACATCTATGATTTTATAATTCTGATGCACTCCTGAATGCAGTCGTCCGCCAAGCGTGATTATGAATAGCAAACTGTACCTACCCAGCAAAAACGAAATTGATTGAGGTCATTCTGAATGTTACTTGAAGGATTAATTACAAAGTACCGGGGTACCGGTACATGTAACAGGGACAGAAAAAAACGTCACAATTTGAATGACACCAATTTGAATGACCCATATCTATTTGACATGCTTTTCAAAAGCTATTATATCTGCAGTAATGATTTATTCCAAATTTTTAAGTCTTGTTTTTATTTCTTTTTGAAGGCTTTATACTGTTGATTACATACATGTTCATGGGCATACAGCGTACCATACTTTTAATACACCATGTGCCTGAAAAGAATGTTTGTGGAATTAGACTGATTCAAATTGTTTTTGTGTTTTTCTTGTTCAGTTGCAGTGTGTGCCCTACTTGTTTTTTCAAAGCCTGTTTTCTTCATTGAGGCTTTTCTAGCTTACTCAACACTGGACAGAATGACGTACATTTACATGTACATAATGTGCATGTACCATACAAAATGTACAACAGTTAAAGAGATCCTTAACAAAATTTCATTTCATGCTCTTTGGTACTGTCCTTGACCCAGGTTCAAATCCCACGCAGGGTTGGGTTTTACAGTCTCTAATTCCATACATTTTCCCTGGAATGCCATTCTGGGAATGTGTGTTTTTCCTTCCACCCCTATTCCCTTTCTCACCTTCTACCGGTGCAAGGGACCCCACTGAAAATATTGGCTGAAAAGTTTCAGTGGCTATATCACGATCAAATGCCAAAGAGGTTGTGTCACACAAAATACTGTGCTTTACAGGCAACTTGTTCCAGGCTATGCCGGGGAAGACTGTGAGAGACAGATTTTGTAAACTCGCGTGTCAGTTTCCGAGATATTCCCATAACTGTCTCAAAACTGTACTTCGTTCTTTCCGAGGGTTCCTTTACTTTCTAGTGCATTTGGTCGCCTCCAGGTTGTCTGGTAGAAATATTGTCTTGTGTGATTTTGCCATAAATTCAAAAGACAATAATCCAATCTTCTTTCCCCCCCCCCTTTCTTTAATCTACAGCAACTGCTCTCCTGGATCGTCTCATCTCCTACCTGACCACCAATGAACGCTCCAACTGCAAAGCTGCCTACCTCCACGTACTAGCCACTAACACCACTGCCATCAAATTCTACGAGAAGCATAACTTCAGGAAGCATGAGTACCTGCCGTATTACTACGCCATCCGAGGCCAGCCCAAAGACGGGCTGTCCTACGTCTTGTACATCAACGGCGGACAGCCACCATGGACGCTCATATATCCTTTGCTTACAAAAATTCTAACTCTAAAACTTGACCTCTAGGGTAATAATGTCGGGTTGACCAGGCCAAACTGACCCGATACATTAGAGATATAACCGAATCCGAACCGAAATTGATCTTAACTCCCTCAAACCAACCCGACCCGACCCGACAAAAAATAAGGTAAAACCGACCCGAACCGACCCGACCCGAATAAAACAAAAAAACCCGAATACCTTACTTGGACAAAGTGATCACTTTTTTGTGTGCCTGCCCTTACCCACGTGGCGTGAATTCTTTAGCAAAACCATCGTCTCTCTCTCTGTCATACTCAGTGGGTAGATCGAGAGTAACTCCGCTTATTGAACAAACGCATGGTATCATCACGCGGTATCACGAAAACTGTTACAACGTATCTATTTCACTGTCAGTCCCATCGACTGGAGAAATTAATACCGTGGGAACTTGATAGTGCGCTCGGTGGCCACACCACGCAATGGGCTGCGGTCACAGTGACTGTCACTAATATTGCATCACCTAAATTTCTCAACTGTTCGGTTTATTTCGTTTTTTTTCAAAAGATGGCTAAACCGACCTGACCCGACCCGACTGAAAAGATGGACAAACCGACTCGACCCGACCCGAAGTCGGTTTCGGGTCGGGTCGGTTTCGGGTCGGGTTTGCACAACATTATTTTTCTAGGGCTGCGCATCAGAACTGGGTACCCGAGTACCCGACCACTGATGTCAGGAACTGGTTCCAGATTATGGGATCGGGTACCCGTAACTTTACAAATTACTTAGTAACTTCTCAGACAATGAAAAATAAGGGTTTCAAATGTCATTAATGGAGAAATTTCAAAATGAAAACCAGGCTACATGGAAAACAAAACCAATTTTATGGCATGCGAAAGTTGCAGGTTTCACCATAAAGCTATAAAGCTCACGGCACATACTCGTATCTTGCCGCATTGATGTGGTAGTATTATTGTGCGGACTTTATGAACAATCTCAACAGCAACTTCCGAGATTGGAAATTTTGGGTTGGGTTTCCATAACGGGTACCCAGGTACCCTTGGGGTTTTTTATCGGTTACCAGGTTACCGTACTACCCATAAACACACAACCCTGTTGGCCTCTGACCCTTGAATTTGACCTTAACTTCTAATTTCAAACCTCATCAAACATTTTTAGACATTTCTATACTGTATTTCCTTTCTTGTAACTGGTATTTTAAACTTGCTGAACTTCATTTTTTTTACACTGCTCACCTATTCTGATTGTTGTCCTTAATGGTTTTGTGATTACGGACTATATGAAGCAGTTTGGTTTGTACCTGTCCAAGATCCAACCATGCAAGCTACCCAGCGCCATGGCTAGCCACACCAGAAGCTGGTTTGCTGGTCGTCGCAACTGGCTCCCTAGCGTCAACATGAACATTGTGTCGCGCATCCGAGGTCAGATGTCTAGCGATCCGGAGTCAGGGTCTGGGTCTGGGACAGAGAGCGGGGAGGAATCTGGGGAAGAGACGGGCGGCGTCCCGACGCAGCCCGCACCGCCAGGAGCATCGGGCGACGCGGCAGGGGCAGCAGCAGCAGCAGCAAGCGCGATGAATGTTGAGACGGCATCCATGGCGGAATCCATCACGGATCTGGGCTGCGTGGGTCGCGGACGCGGTTGGCTACCGGGCATGCCCAGACTACCCAGCGTGCCCAAAATGCCCAACGTACCCAAGATGCCCAATGTCAACATGCCGAACTTGTTCTCCCGGTTCCGGGGCCAGTGCGCGGAAGGTACGGCCGACGACCCCGAGAAAGACGAACGACCGAACAAGAGGGATCACGTCCTATAAGCCACAACTCATCCAAGTGTGTAAAAAAATATGCAATATACTTCAAGGATAAAACCAAACGCTAGTCACTGAATACAATGTCCTCAGTTCAATGAGGGTTGTACACAATCATGAATCCACCCAGAGCTAAAGTGAGAGAAAATGCGACTTATTTTCAACATTGTACTATTTCACGTTTTGTGAACAAGACAACTTGAGGAATACATGCAACTTATTCCTTGCAGTGCGGAGACCATGTAAGTCTGTAACACTGCACAGCTGCCAATGAGCAGACTGATGGTCAGGTACCCGAACCTCTTGGACAAGCACGCTGCAAATGGAGTGGAACGTTGGAGCAAGGCGGTTTTAGTCAGGTCCCAATGAGTCGTCAACCTTATGCAGTAAGTCTGTAGAGTGTGATTTTTTTTTAACGTTCGTGGAGCCATCTTCGACCAATTGTGTAAAGGCACTTGACAAGGTCTATCGGATATGTGGCCAGTTTGTATAAATCTAAATTGGTGACTTTGGTCACTAAATTGTGTGATAATGTGAATACAATGGAAAAAGACACGAATAAATTTTCACTTGTAATCAGCATTAGTGCAGTAAAATAGTATGCGATAACTTGCTTATGTTCAACAAGCAAATAAAATGAAGTCTAAAACCGAAGGAAAAAAAAACAACAGTAATTGAAAAATGACTTCACTTGATTTGTCCTGTACATACTTCACCCATCCAAAAAACAATGTGTGCTAAATGTTCACGTTTAACAACTAACAAGACACAATACGCACATTTAATGCGCCCCTAATTTTCCAATATTTTTTAATCAGATTGTTTAGAGGGTTATGTTTTTATTGTGTTAAGGTATATGTACATGTATTTGGTAGATGTACATGTGTGTACATGTACATTTGTGTTGTAATTAATCCTTAATTTGGTACCATAGGTTCATGTGTATTCTTTGTCTCAGTTAGACTGTACATAAATACTAAATAGCTTACAATTAATCTCTTGGAAAGCTCTCAAAATTTTTTGCAAAAATGTGTCATAATCTTCCGTTTGCTTTACTTCCATTTGTTGGAGGTTATTTTGAGAATGTGAATCGAATGATCATGTTTTTTGTGAGAAGTTTTGTTGCATTTGTTTTCTTCCGGGGCAAGTAAGTTCTTGCAGAGATCTTTATTTTTTTTTGAGTGGCATTTACTTTTTATCCTGGGTTCATTAACAGTACATAGTATGTGTAGTTATTTGTATGCATCGTCAGTTTTTATAATTGAAATGCTTGGGTACTTGTCCCTGTTGTATTGTTGGTTTGGGCATTTCTGAAACATTAACCCTCCTGCTGTCTGAACAGTCACAGACAGTCAAAAAATCAATCCTCTTCCCCTGCCATGCCTACACTACAGGCTAGTCACCAACAGTCAGATCATATTTCAAGCAAGCACCATGACTAGTCAAATTCAGTCAACAGACAAAACCAGACAAGAAGTAGGCACAGCTGGCTTTATCAATCACCTACAGTCAAAGCATAGCTGTATCAAGTTGCATAAACAGTCACAGCCAGTCAATCCTGCTTTATGTAGGCTGGGAGCTCTTAACTGTTAAAACAGTCACTTGACTGATTTTGACTGAAAGGACAACTTTGCACAGAGTGTATGGTTGCATGGGAGGGTTAAAAATGAAATAATGTAAAGAAATCTGCAGTGATCGAAAGGTGGTGTGTTCTGCACATGTGTTGCATGACAAATTTGAGTTAGCATTGGTTGCAGCTTTTGGGAAAAGGGCATGAGCCATACCTGTATGTGACCTTGGTTATAGGCATCGCAGAAATAAATGTTGGTTGTTCCTGTTCTGTTGATTGTTATAAGTAGTTCAAGCTTCCTCTGATGTGTTAAAAGCAGTAGTCTAGCGATAAAAAGGTTTGGCAGGTTAAAGGGCAATCAGGAAGTTATGTATAACGGTATTTGCTTTTTGGAAATTTTGTAAATTCAAAGAAATATAAAAAAAAATAGATTAGTCAGGACTGATCAAAATTTGTCAGGATTCTAAGAAAAGAAGACATTGCTTAAACAGGCTTTCAGATTTCCCCTGATATTGTGTAAATCTAACCCTCCAAAATCCTACAAAAATCCATCAACTGGTGTTGAAGGATTTAAGGAATCAAGGAATCAGACACCGTAACATACATGTAGCACAAGGAAATTGATGGCTTAATTCCTCTCAGATCACTCAAAAACCATGCCAGGAGGTTTTGCGGGAATTTAATGGATTGAAAAATTATGACCTAAACCACTTTATAATTTAATATAACGGCATTTTCCATGATGGAAATATCCTTACAAAAAAATGTGCCGTTGGATTTTGGTTAGTGGTTGTCTGTGGTTAGGTCTGTGGTTAGGTCAAACCCAAAGAGCTCTGTTTGCTTAATACTTATCAAGTTTCAACAACCAAATGTTTTAACCTATTTCTAAATCCTGTGTGAATACAATGTACATGTACATGGGAAGTGTGTTTGTGTAATTTATGATGTAACAATCGGAAGCAAGGACCATATAGAACCAGTCACCTGATGTATCAGCCAGCATAAAGTCACTTTTACAAGGCTTTTAGAAACTAGCCATGCACTGTTTTCTGTGAAATATCTTCCAGCTCAAATTCGGTTTTTGCTTTTTTAAAATATGATTTAGTTGATTTTATTTTTTACGGTTTAAAAGAAAGTTAGATCTTTACTTAAATTAACACTAAATAGAAGGGAAAGGGAGGTTAAGTTGAAATTTTCTCTACTTGTAAGGTGACAATTTTTCGAACATGTCGAAGTGAAAGTTAAGGTTGTGGGAAAAAACATATCAAAACCTAGTTTGCAAGAAAATATACAAAAAATCCCCCCCAAGATTTGTAGGATTTTTTTATAAACCTTTTTTTTTCTTCTTCAAAACTTGTTTTACAAAAACTTGACTGCTTTTGTGGCATTTAAGAACAGCTGTTGTTTTGAGGTCACTCCCAAGTTGTTTTTTTTTAATCCATCGAAAGAAAGCTTGGCCAAAGTGCAGCTCGGGTCCAGACTGTACAATGTGTTACACAATAGAATGGCTGGTCGTTTGGTGATGAGGTCACACGAACAAAGATAGCTTAGCTTAGATAATAAGCTAGCTGGAAAACCTTGGCGATACAATATCAGCGTTTTAATACGTGAAGCTCCATTATGCCCATCAGACATGGTCATCTTTGTGTTGTACGAAATGCAGATTTTTTTATCAGTAGAAAAAGTCCAATATTTGACTGTGCAGCACCTTGTGAACCCTTATAAAGGTGCTACATAATGGGTCTCATTTTTCTCATAAACTTCATTTACATGTTCCTGTCTTAAAAAAGAGACATCGTTACCAGCACCTTGAGTACCTAATTGTTGGTAGATAGGTGCGCTGTATAAGACTCCGGCATTATTATTATTGCATCATCTACAGAATTGTTGATTTTTGTAGTGTTCACTTAAATTTTAAAGTTGGGGGGCTTTTTCTTGAAGGAAATCACACATGCTTGGGCTGGCTTGTGCATGGAGATTTATAGCGCTGTGTTGCTATTTATAACTCAACCTACATGTAGATTCTTGTAAGCTCTTTATAATGCTTAGGATTTATTGGCAGAAAAGACCATGATAATCTATTTTAAAATATTATACATGGACATCCATCATTTATTCATGGTCAAGGAGATTACAGACTAGGAGTTTTGGATCATTTCTCTGAATCATTAATTAGATATGGTAAATTGGCTCTGTCATGGACATTACACTTCCTTTCATAACGTTGGAATTGCCCATGTGCCCTGGATTAAATTACCTATCAGATGCATTTACAATAACGTATCTTTGGAGATTTCCAAAAATAACTGTTGTGCCTACATTTTTTTATGGTTTTCGTTATGAAACTGCTCATGGTCTAAAAATGGACACACTCAATCAGCAGAGAGTTGATATAGCGAAAGCTTTTCAAAATTGATGATGTCGTGCTTGAGCCAGGGCAAAAAAAACCCGAAGAAAACGACGCAGCAACATATGCAGGTTGTGTTTGTTCTAGAGTGCCCATACAGTTATATCAACATTTGTTTAGGTATAAATAGAGGGAAATTATTTGATTGACATATTTGGTAACTTTTCATTTTGTGTTGCCTGACTCTAGGTCGGAGCCGGACGTTGCTAGATCCACTATTGAATTACAGGTTTGTAAAGGCGTAAAGGATCATTTAAATTTATCCCCAAAAGTACTCATTATCCAAAAACCTGTTTGGATTAAAGATCGTTCTGCTTCTAAACACCCCGTGAAATTATCCCGTCTGGCTTGCTGTCATTGAGAAGAAATCAAGATTTTTAACAATCAGTCAATTCACTGATTTTTGAAAGTACGGTGGAATTTATTGATGAAATTACGTTTCATGATCAAAAGGTTGTGCATGGTTGCTCACTGTTTTCTCAAAAAGTGTAATATCCACTGAGCTGAAACTTCAACAGGTTAGGTTTTTCAACATTCGTCTTTGGATTTTGAGTGGTGTTATTATTGGAAAAGAACAAAATGCATGAAAAGCAAATTATCCTACCGGTATATGCCTTTAAGCAAATGTCTCTCAATGGAAATCAGGAAGAAATGCAACATTTTCATCCACTTAACAATAACATGAATAATTATCAGAAATTCTATCCCAAATTCTATAATATATATTGAAATGAAAAACCCGAGTATATTTTATCTCATATTGAAATGAATCTGTGAAAAAAATCTGTACCTACATGTATAAACATGTACAAGTAATTTTATACAATTGGTCCATACATTTCATTAAACTGATCTAAAAAAAAAAATCTCAATCTCTAGAAATTTGGCACAATTTGTAGATTGTTTGGTTAAAGTACAAGGTGCATTAGCATAATTGAGATCCATTGACCTGAAAAATATTTCTGATTCCAATTTTCTGCCTTGTATTGACAACACCTGGGTGGTAGTTTTATCACTGGACGAGTTATTGCGATGAGCAAAGTCCATGGCTTTTTTTTCCTTACAACTGGATCGATGGACTTCATGCGTTGGGGGTGGTTGTAATTATGGGTTGTCCTTGATCAAATCCCGCAAGATGGATTAATTCCGAGGGCTCAAAATGAGGGGGAAAAGAAGGGATAGGCTTGGGTTGATTTTACATGTTAATGTAGACCACACGTGTGCAGGTTACTGATAGTTTGCTATAGTTTGCTAAATTATTATTGTACAGTCAAAAACAATGATGTAAATGTACAGAAACGGTGAATTTTAACCCAAACCCTGTCAGATCATTCAAAATCTCGGAGGTTTTTGGAGGTTTTTGTAGGATTGAGGAAGATTCAGCCTAGACACTCTTACACGTACATGTACTTAGCATAGGGCTTGATGCCTTTTAAAAGAAGTACATGTACAAGGAATGTGGTTTTGGTTATTTTTTTGGTTTCTGCATAATGGAAGATTTCTGTAGATTGTAAAGAAAAGATGAAGTTCAACCCTAACCCTCCCAGATCCTTTAAAACCCTTGGAAATGCTCACGGTGGATTGCGAAGGGTTTTGAAAGATTCTGTAGGATTGAGGAAGGTTCAGCCCAGACACTATTACTTTACGTGGGGATTGATGTTGATGCTTTTTCTATGAAGTATTAAAGAATGTGATGCTGCATAGAGGTTTTTGTTGGGTTCTGATGGATTTTGGTGGATTCAGGAAAGTTCCCCACACATAAAAACTGCAATTTTTGAGAATGCTTCCTCCAAAACTGATAAATAGAGATTAACGTTTTAAGGAGCAAAATGTTGTATTATATGTAAACAATCAACTCAAAGACAAATTATTCAGATACAAAAAAAAGTACTTTTAAACCTAAATGTAAAGTGTTACTAGTACAGAACTTGAAGAACGTTTGTTGGAGGAAAAAGCATTGGAACGTTGATTGTATGTTGTGTAAAATACAGATTAGGTAGTTAATTAGGAGTAGTTAAACCTAGAAGCAATATTTGGGTACGTGGATAATTTTTGGAAAAAGCTTATAGTTATTCGTCAAGACTTTGACTTTTGGGATGTAAAGTCCAACAATATGTTAACGTAGGCAGTTCGATTTGAAAAAGGTCTTTGTTAAAGTGTTATACAAAAGAATCTTTATTGTTTTAACCCCCCCCCCCCCCCAACCCTACTTTTGCAATCCATCACAACTTTTAAAACTTCCTGTACAAACATGGAACCAATACAGTTGACTCTCAACACATGTTATACAAGTTTGGTTACGACAGAATTCTGGTTGCATTGAATGTAATTCCTTAGCTCAGCTCCACTTATTTGCAAAATTTTGCAAACATGTGTATACATTTTTAGATCAAGCTGTTCAGACTGTTGCTGTTTGATAATTTTTCGCATGTTAAGTTACTCTAGTGATACACTTGACAGTTAAACATGAAAGGGGAAATACAGTGTGGGATATAAAAACGTCCATGATAAAGCTTGAAATTTTCAACAGATTTGAAGATAGCAATATTGTTTTTTAATTATTCACAGAGAAATAGCTGGTTATTGTATGATTTTTAAAGTTCAATATTTGCACCTTAAAATGGTTTTTCCTTTTGTTCATCATCTCTTGGTGATGTATAGTCAAGTTTTCAAACAAGGCAATTTTTTTCCCACAAATTTGAAGAAAAAGTCTCACAAATACATCTTGATGGCAATTAGGCTGGCGCCCGAGCCCTGGTGATCCACTGCTTGTGGATTTTTGCTACTAACCATGGGAACCAAACAAAGTACAAGAAAGAAATTTCAACAATCTTCATCACAAAATTAATAATTATTGAAGCTGACATCTGCTCAATCCATGTTGTCAGAAAAAAAACAACACCTGTAATGATTTTCTGTGGAAATATCTTTAAAAATGTAAAAGCAAGTCCAACAAATGAAAACCGACTTAAACATTCCTCTTGAAAAAAAAAAGCATTTTGAGCTCTGGATGAGAAACATTCTTAATTTTTCTAATTGCATAACTTCCCTTCATCATGGAAATTCACAATAATTTGTGCTAGTCTTTTTAGTTTAAGCAATAATTAATAGCACCATTCAAATTTACACAGAAATAAAATCGTTCTTGTTTTGTCTCAAATTCTGCCAAAGTAGATTGTACAGTATGTAACTTTTCAACTCACAGCTTTTCGTATGTAATGTGGTAATCAATTTTGTACATGCATAAGTATGGAGAATTTAGAGTACATTCAGAAGTGGTGATATTCTAAGGAGGGTGTACTGTTTTTATTACTAATAAAGAATTAAAAACGTGATAAAATGGATAAAAAGATGTGTTGTTTTCCTTTGTTTGCAACTTAAAAGAAAGGATCCCCAAGTCCTGTTAATGGCATTGACCCACTTTTTATCTTGGAAATGTGATCATGGCAAATTTTGAACCATTTTTTGGTGTTGCCCCCCCCCCCTTAAGAAAAGCATTCTTCCGCCTCTGCGTGCATGTATAACGATGTATAGCAGGAAGGTAGGACCAAGACGTTTTGTGATGATGTTCAAACATGCTTGGATGAGAGATGTCGCGCTTCGACAGCGCAAAGGTGCAAATGACTTTGCAAATCACGTCAACTATTATTAACCAATGGTCCCTGATCCAACTCACTCAAAATTAGAAGCTGGTCTAAATTCCGACTTGATCTTGAATATATAGTCAGAGATCGTCCATAATTTGAAACTAACTTTTTGCTCTTACGAACTTTCAATATCGGCGCTCACACACCAAGGTACAGGTTGCTGCACTTGTGTGTTTTTGTAAGCTGGGCGAACCAGTCTACGGTGAAGGAAGAATTAATGCAGCGTACGCCAACCAATGGAAGCTCTGAAGCTGAGAGGCTGATACCTGTCCTCCGAACAGGTCTCCAGTCTTCCGCAGAACTTCGGCCATTTTCAATTCCAAGTCTGAATCCTCAATATTTGACCTTTAACCCCGTGAAGAACCTTCCATGGGCCAGCGATTGCTTGACGACACTCCCTTTTTTGCTGGAATTGTTTTGATCCCTTTCCATGATGACAAGAAAAAAACTATTTAAGGGCAGAGTCTTGTAGATCTTCTTGATTCTTTGGTCCAGTTGTTTGAGTGTTTCCTAAAAAGAAAATAAAGAATAGGAGAAATTGCTCCTGAGTAATATCGATGTGACTTGAAACAAAAGTCAATTTGACTTGAAAAGTTGAGCAAGTTGATCCAATTAAGTCTTACTCTACAAAACTGCTTCCCTTTTGAAACAAAATCGCTTCTTGGGGGTTAATACATCGCATAGACAAGATGGCCTAATTAGGAAAATCAAGTCAATGTTAGCACCTCTCATTTCTTAAATGTTTCATTTGTGAAGAGAAATACTCATATAGGTCATTCCATAAATCAGGGTGTCAGAAGTGTGATATTTTTATGTGTCCCTGTTACACCTGACTTGTGTAATATGCCATACAAGTATCATTAGAATTGAATTCAACCTAAGTTTTATTTGTTTGGCAGGTGTTTGGCTTCACACAATCACTCTTGGAGATAGAAGGCATTAAAGAATATGTCCTGAATTACAAAAAAATTTATCAGATGTAAACGTGGACATTTAAAAAAGAATTGGACCCCAAGTTTATGAAATGAGCTACTTGCTTGCCAGTCTGAAAATATAACAAACACACACAATATCTCTTATTCTGGTTGTTGGTTACCTTGACGACATCTCCCTCCAGTGAAATCCCTTGCATCAGTTTGGAGAAGTTGTAAAACTGAACGCAGACGAAATCTGAATACGGAACTGACTGGACTGTTTTCTTTAAGGCCTACGTAAATATGAAACAAAAGGAATGATGCACTTTCAATGCTTTTGCAACACTGATAAATTCCATGTATCAAATCTCGGCTCAATTTGAACAATATTTTTTTTTTTTCAGCTTTAGGGTAAACTTTATTGGACCAAATCCGTTTTAGGAACCCCTGCACACTTTCCAGTGAAGAAATTTATACAGCGTGTGGAACTTTTTTTCAATTCAAATTCATGAATTACGAGGGATAAACACTAATTACAAGAAGACCTGATACCAATAATCGAGTTTTGACCAAGTAATGCACAGTTTGCAATATTAACAATGCAAACATTCCAATTAGTAGCACTGCTCTCTGCGAAACATCTAAAAAGCAAAAAAAGAAGCCATTCATGCAGATACAAACGGACATTCTTGAAGGTTCCTTTTTCTTTGTTGGGTTAAAGGGAATGTACATCATTGGTTTTTGATGTAATTTTCAGAAATGAACTATTTGAGGGGTTAGTATATATAGATCAAATATTGTTACACTGACATTTTTGAAGTTTTGTGTTCGAAAAGGTTGGAAAAACCAAGAAAAACAAAAATGTTTAAGTAGTCTGGTTCCCTGACTCCACAAAAGATAAAATGGATCAATTTATAGATGATGGAAAATTGTAAGGCACGGGAACCAGTCTAGCTGGCCTGCACCCGTTCATGAAACATGTAACTAATAGCAAACAAAATTTGGACTGAAAAAATGGTTAATTTGGAGCAGTAGTTGAAAAAAAGTTAGGTTTTTCCAACGCTGGTCGGCCGACCACCGTTGGAAATGTATACAAAAATACCATTTTCTTGAAAATGACTTCACACCAGGTGCCATAATTTTACAAGATGCTTGAGACTGTCATTCACCAACATCCTAGTAAGGTATTTCGTAAAAACTTGGTAGTTTTATTTTTCGATGTTTGCATTACATGAAGGGAATGTCATACCTCTGAATCATTCTGACATGGTATGGCGCCCACTGGATCCTTCATGAACTGTTTGGCTACAGAAAGGCTGTCGATTAGCATGCTGACTCTACCCAAGGACTGGGCGCACCTGAACATGCTGCAATCAGAAGGAACAATCAGCGGTGGAAAATATGAGCAATGACATTAATGACAATAATAATAATGGTGGACATTTATGAAGCGTACGTATCCACCAGGACTGGTGCTCAAGGCGCTACATCATTATTACCCCTGCTCATTGGGCACATGAAACATTCCTAACACAATCTCAGCTCCCTGGGGAGTATACAGCTTGATGCTGCCATTTCAGCACAAAGCAGCTAAATCAACCATCTCTGCCCTCACAGGTACCCATTTACTCCTGGGTGGAGAGAAGCAATGCATGACAAAGTGCCCTGCCCAAGGGCACACACACCATGACCCAAGGCTGGACTCGAACCCACCACCTGCAGCTTTACCCGCAGACCACAAATCCAATGCCCATAGCCACGAGGCCACAGCACAACTCAAATCACAACTACCAAGGGAATGTCTTTGTCCTATTTGAAAAGCTTGTGACTTGAATTGAGACCGGATGACATATGATTGAATTGTAACTGAATTGTGATTGACTTTTTTTTTTGGACTTGTGACGCCTTCCGTTTGATTTGTAATGACTTGTGGCAGTTGTGAGGACTCGATTAAAACACTGGCAGAGGCCCTTTAAATTTCATCTAGTAGCAACAAAAATATTATACAGGGGTGAGATATGGGAAAATGAACATGCACAAAATGACAGCAGAGACTTTTTGGGGCGTCTGAGGGCCCAGATCAATGTAGCGTCTTTGACATATAGTATGTCTGCATTCTAATGGTAAAACCTCAGGACTTCCAGATTCTAAAAGGGATACTTTGAAAATTGTGAAATCAGGAAAAATCCTGACAAATATCACCCCTCATTATAAATGTGGGGACACAATTGCAGAATACCCCGCCACTCCATCTATGCACCTCGTAGCCGGCTACGGAGTCACAGTTGATTGCCCTCAATAAACCTTCTCAGTGCAACCTGTACGTACTAGGCCTACACATGTCATGCTCCACTGCACGTCCCACTCAGTATCCGCATAGCCGGCAACAGGGTAGTTGGTTTGGACTTAGAATTGTTTCAGCAACTCCCTTTCCTTTTGTGTTGCTTCGTTCTCAAGCATTATCAAGGGGACTCCCACTCCGTAGCCGCATTGCCAGCAACAGGATAGTTTTGTTTAAACTTAACATTTTTTCAGCAACCCCCATTCCTTTTGTGTTGCTTCGTTCTCAAGGGGACCCCCACTAAGTATCCTTGTAGCTGGCAATGGACTTGAATTGTTTATTTCCAGTGATTCCAACCGCGTAGCCAGAGATTTTAGGGGTGTATTTCCAAGTGGCGGGGTATTCTGCAATTACTCCAAATGTTGTTATGTTCATTACAGCTACAGTTCAAACATTTACCTTTCTGTAGGGATAATCTCCTTGCCTTGCTTTTTGCTTCCATTGCTTGTGTACTTCTCTAAGCCACTCCCTTTCTCCATCTTCAGTTGCAGGAGTTTCAGTGCCACTATGGCGTCTTCTACCGAGTCGTGGCCAGTTTCTTGCTCCTGGATTGTTACGCTGAAACAAGACGGAAAATATTTGCATACTGAGCACAAAAACCATCAGTGAAGCAGCATTGAAGTTGAGTCCACTACAAGGCTTCACAAGTCCATCTCAAGTCCATCACAAGTCCTCCAATCCCAATTCAACTCACAAGCTACTCACATGAGCTTAGACAAAGGCATTCCTTTGTTATTGATCATCAATCATCCCCTGTTACGTGTGACCGGACTTGTGAATGGACTTGAGATTTACTTGAGAATGGACCGATGACCAGACTCATGATAGACTCAGCTACAATGTTGGAATATTCGCGTTAGAGAGGCAAAGCTTTGGAGGGAGAGGCCAAGCTTCTGATGCCAACTAAAGAAGGCTCAGTGGATACTGAGAGATTGGCTTCTCCATTTTTTTTCAGTTTATACCCTTTTATCTTTGAAAAGGAAACTTAGTGGAATGTATTTGACAGTGGATACTGAGAGATTGACTTCTCCATTTTTTTTCAGTTTATACCCTTTTATCTTTGAAAAGGAAACTTAGTGGAATATATTTGACAGCAAAGCTAACCAATGAATTATAAATTAGTCCATTTTAAATTAACAATAAATAATAATAGTGGGTATTTATAAAGTGCACGTATCCAACAGGATTGGTGCTCAAGGTGCTACATCATTATTACCCCTGCTCATTGGGCCCATGAAACATTCCAAATACCATCTCAGCTCCCTGGGGAGTATACAGCTCCATGCAGCCTGTTAGGCGCAAGGAAGCTAATTCAATCACAATACCCATCTCTGCCCTCACAGGTACCCATTTACTCCTGGGTGGAGAGGAGCAATGAGTGACAAAGTGCCTTGCCCAAGGGCTCATGCACCATGACCCGGGCGGGACTCGAACCCACAACCCGCAGCTTTACCCGCAGACCACGAATCCAATGCCCTTAACCACGAGGCCACAGCACTCCAAATGCAAAGGAAAAGACTGAAAATTGTATTTGCTTATCTTACCCTAGGTATTTCCATGCCAGTTTACGTAGCGCTACTCTGTAGCTGCCTGTGAAGAGGTTACTTGTGTCTATAACGTGAGGATGATACAACTGGAAAATAAAATGCAAAAACATGTCAGATAAGTCCTGATTTTGAATACCTCAACTTGCAGCCTAGATGCAGTTTTTTTACATTGAAGTAATAAAGTTTACAAGTGCAGAACTTGAACATATAACGTCTGAAATACAGCACCGGCACTCGGCCAACTGAGCTAGTAAGGTCTCTGTAGGAAATCTCTCTCTTTTGTCTGTCTTCGGCCAAAGGTTTTCTTCATTGGTTTTGTGGAATTAGATGTTTCTCTATGCAAAATATCAGTTACATTGAGAAGCACTGTACATGTATGTGACATGGATCAAATTTGAACACTGAATAGAAAATTGCAAAATCTAGTATCTTTGTACCCCATTTCACACAAACATTTTCTTGAGAAACCCTATGTCTGCCATTCACTTTTTGAATCTCCAACATCCAGAAAATGTTACATGTTTTTGTTATCCCCTGCATGTCAAAACAATGCGAAATCCTTGAATTCTTCTGATAACAATAAAAGGTGGCCTTTTTAGGGCATTTACAGACCCCTAATCTTCAGAAACGCTGGCAACACAAGCAACAATAAGATGCAACACTACAATGACTGACGGTTACAAATAAAAAAGGGGGAAATTACTTCCTGATTTTCCTTCTTACCTTTAAAGCCCTGAGGTCATTTTCCAGAGACTGTCCTACCAAGATGGCATCTAATGGAAGCAGGGCTATGATATCTCTCTGTACGTCTTCAAGTCTTACTGTGACTGGATCTAAGAGTTTCTTGGTGATGCCGCTATACCTGTAGGCATCAACCCCAGAAAGAAATGGAAGATGGGACTTTTTAAATGTGGGACCATGCGATACTGACAACAGAGTTGTAATCAAATCCATTACAAGTCCATTGCCAATCCATCATGTCACCCAGTCCCAAACAACATCACCAGCTTTTCAAATGAACTGCGAAAAAAGGTATTCTTACATCCCGTTACTTAATTGTGATGCACTTACGATGAAGTGTAATGAACTCGGCTACAGCACTGTCGACAAGACCTCTAAATTTGAAATTCTAGTGCACAAGCAATTGCTGATTGCCATACAATGTTGTACTCTGATGTGTTCAACTTTTGTGAATTCACAGTGCGAAAACTTGCCCTGACGTCATAAATTCTCATTCGTGTCTGCTTTCGGGCTGAAAATGAACCGGCCTTAAGCCTTTTTTTGGGGGGGGGGGGAGCGGGGGGTGATAGGCAAATTAAAATACATAAAAAGGTTGCTAGCCTGTACCAATGGCCTGCCATGTTGGACCTACCTTGTGACATAGTCAATGATTGGGTTGTGTGGCTTGACCAGGCTATTGTACAATACATGGTGTTTCTCATCCACCACCGATACTCGTGTTAGCTCACTGCCTTTCTTTGTCACACACTGCAAGAAAGAATAGCAGAAATATAACTAGAAGTTGGATTGTATTTGAAATGTTATTTGGCAGCTTTGGGGTTTTGTGCGCACTGGCAAACAGGGCATCTATCTATGTTTCTGTTCTGTTAAAAGGACAATTGCGATTGAATAGCAATTTCAGTTGTGTTTCAAAGTTTCTAACAGCATGTTTTTATTCAAGTAAAATCAGATATTATCCTCCACAGCTTTTCAAATAAAACAGAGCCTGATTGCCTGAATTTGATATTATTTTTTTTTTATTAATTTGTTATTTTGTGAGCCGGGATTCCTAAGAGGGTCAGCGTTAATAAAAAAGGTATTATTTTTCTTGGGTCGGGAACCTAAAATAGAGTCGATCGGATATGAAAACCAAAGAATAAAACAGGGACACCCATAAATCAATATTAGGTTTTGCCCTTCACTGACGTATAAACACTGTATACTCAGTGTGTTACCTCCCGAGTGAAAGTTGGAAACAATCACTCGGGTGGGACTCGACCCCACGACCTCCTGCTTTCTAGTGCAGATGTCTTACCACTCGACCACAGAGCTTGCGGGATCAGTTGGCTGGTTCAAATCTGATGTACATTTAGCAGCGGGTATCACAATGAAAGTATTCATAACTTGCATCGGGGTGATGTAAATCAAATGAGGTTTTGCCCTTCACCGACGTATAAACACTGTATACTCAGTGTGTTACCTCCCGAGTGAAAGTTAAAAAAAAATCACTCGGGTGGGACTCGAACCCACGACCTCCTGCTTTCTACCGTCCACCGAGCTTGCGGGATCGGTTGGCTGGTTTGCATCTGATGTACATGTAGCAGCGAGTACCACAATTAAACTATTCATCTGATGAAATCGTCATACTGACATTCAGACCATTTTTCATAAAAAAAATCAGAAGATTTTGAGATGTGATACAGAAACAGAAACCAGAGTGATTTGACTGATGTTACTTAATAATTGATTCAATTGATTCTGTTCATTAAAACAGTGTGTCAACAAACTTGAAAGTGAATCTCGTCGCGTGAGTGCAACAAGGTCGTAACTCCATTCTGCAACAAAGTCGTATCTCGCGTGAATAACCTCCTCGCAACAAGGTCGTATCTCGACGTCCATTGACTTAGTGTGTACATCCGGGTTATTTTAAGTGAGATACGACCTTTTGACATTTTGAAACTCGCGTTTTGCGTTTATGTCATTTTAGGAGATACGACCTTGCTGCACTGACGCAACGATCTGTCAAAATGAACATGACGTGTTGCATCTCTTACCATTTCACAATCCACACTGATGATGGGGCTTTTATCATCCACTGTATCACTGTGTTTGGTGTGGGTATACTCTGGGTCATCTGCCTGGGGGTACCTCCACATAGCCTTCTCGTCATCACTTAGTAGGTAGCGGGTGCGGCGGGGTGTGGCAGAGGGCGGGGTCCTAGCTCGTAAGGGCGTGGTCCTGGCTGGTAAAGGCGTGGTCTTGGGTGTGCCACCTGCAAATGTGAAAAACATTAATATTCGAACTGAATCCATGACGGGGCATAATGGATTGTTTTATTTGCTGGCCAGTTCCAATGCAACACAGCAGCATGCAGAGTTGTACTGACTCGAGTCAATGACTTGACTCGAGTCCGACTTGAGTCACAAGTTTTAGTGACTCGACTCGACTCGAGTCCCTAATGGGAAATGACGTGACTCGACTCGAGTCACTGCGAGCAAATGACTCGACTTGACTTGAGTCCCTCATCAGAATGACTCGACTCGACTCGAGGAAGGCTAATAAGACTCGGGTCCCAAAAATAAAAGCAAAACGTTGTGAAAAATATCTGCAATGACTTAAGCCAATGCCGGATTGTGTTCACGTCACGTTAGAAAGTTTGCAAATAATGTACAAATTATACATACGTGGTTTGATTAGTGTCCCCATTAGTTGAATGGCGATCAGCTGGCACCCCCTTTTTATTTTCATTGAGTCAAATGTGGTGTCACCACATGTAGTAGCCCGAATGTAAAATTTTCAAAAGCCAAAAAATGAAAAAGCTAAATTCTGGACTCGACTCGACTCGACTACACACTGTGACTCGACTCGACTCGACCTTCTTGACCTAATGACTTGACTCGGCTCGAGTCACTTCTTTAAAATGACTCGACTCGACTCAAGTCACTTCTTTAAAATGACTCGACTTGACTCGAGTCACAAAAAGCAGTGACTCGTTGCAACTCTGGTAGCATGTGCTTCAATAATGAGCTTTACAAGTCGTCAAAGTCATTGATTGCAATGACCAGCCAGAGATTTAAAGGCAGCCAGAGACAAATATCCAAATAATAAAAAGTGACCTAACCTGTGCTCGACTGCCCAGACGGAACGCCTTGAATTCTAGCAAAGTAGGCTCTCTTCTTCAGCTGCTTCTTACTGATTGGGATGTTGAGAATTTGATTCAGAAATGGCTCCTGCTGCTGGGATGGGAGGCGGAGAATCTGTCCAGTCTGAAGTGGAAAAAAAATACAAAAACAAACAAATTAGTAACAGAGAAAATTATACGGCAGTCAGGATCAATTCCATTTTCAGACTATCAAAAGAGCATCTATTAAAGAAGTTGTTGAATGCCGAACAAAAATTATGAAATATTTTTAAAATGTCGAGTAGATCAATGCGTAACACAATGACATGGTTCCATTTATGGGTTCGGTAATGCATACCTAAATATTTCAATATAAAATTTCATTTTGATTTTTTTGTTTGTCTCCTGCAAAAAGAAAACAAACAGTCGTCGGTTCTTTCAGGTTAACTTTGGAAAAATCAAAAGATTTAATGCCAGAAAAATTTGACATTTTCATTTAAATATGCCTTAAAATAATGAAACAGATGTCTCCAAACAATCAACAGTCTTTTTTAAATAATTTTAAAAATAGCGCCATTTTCATGATACTGACGTTGGGCAAATTGTTAAAAATTTCACGCTTAGGACACATGAGCCAGGAACCAGTTAACAACATGCAGCATATTACATTTTAACTGGTAACCTGTTTTTGCCAAGTTAAAACCTTTAGCAAAGCAAGATAAATAATGAGCAACTCAAAAAAAATGGGCAAAGAACTAAAGATAGTATTTTTGGGAAAGTGATGGAGTCTGATCAGAACATGAATGAAAAATCAGAAAATATGACGCATTGGTTTTCTTACCAGGTCGTGATTTTCATTGAGATGGGAGAAGCATTCCCTGTTCTTCTGGAAGTGTTCATCTGTGACTCCATTCAAGAAAATAACGGCTACTTTGGATATTAGTACTGGTCTGACCAACTTGCAGAACCTAAAACAAAAAATCAAAAATGAAATTTGAAGTCTGTTCCAATTCAAAGAAATATGCCTTTATAACAAATCAAAGTGATGTCAAAATCCTTTGAGAAAGCAAATTCTAGTACTTGTGATGTCTGCTGAATGTGAAAGTGAATAGACAAGATAAAATATTTTCTTATTTTAGGGAGGCGTGTCCTAAAGTATTTATTTTTCATACATCTCTTATGCTGAATCTTACGTTGTTTTCTAGGTTAAAAATTTAAAATTCCTTGCACGTGTTCAATATTTTAGTTTTTTCCTCTATTCTTTGTGGTTATACCTACATGTATGTAAACAAAACTGTAAATAAAACTCACGAATGATATGTCTTAAACGTCAGGGTCATTTCACATGCGATTGTTCTCCAAAGAGGAAATTGTGTTGGCTATTAAACTTAACCCTAACCTGCTAGGGTATTTTGGTTAGAAACCCAACCAAACACAGCAACATGCAACACTTGTCAAAGTAACAAGCCTGCTCATTGTAGTAAGATCCATCAGGCAAGAAGTCTCAAGGCCAAAATGCCTCAGAGTCTGTGGTCGCCGAATGCAGCAGGATACAACTGTGGCATTGTTCAATGGGACTAGCTCTGATTGTTTCAGAATTGGCCGTTTATGCACTGGTGTGGATGGCTCAGTGCAGCAAGGTCCCAAGGACTGTTACACCTGATGCACTGTGTTGCGTCTGGCAGGGTTAGGTTAAATTAGTTTATCTGGCTTCATTTCTTTCTGGTGTCTACTAACCTGACTTTGTTGGTGTTGGCAGCATTGCCCATCACAGAATACTGAATCAGATCCTGTAGGTCTTGTACTTCGACTGGTTTGAACGTCATCTTTGGGTCTTCATCATTGGTGAAGTTGTCGATGAGAAACATCTTGGGTTGTTGCTGGATAAGGAAAATATAAAACAAAACTTCTGTCTTTGGGAAAGATTCTGCTAGAATATAAACATTTTGCACTCTTACTTTTACATGTTGCATACTTCATGGAAGTTATTCAGCGAAATGGGTTTGGAAGTATTATCTCAGAAATCTCTCGGATGCGGCATTCCCTTTTTGGTCATGTGAGGCGTCTCCAAACTTCGCCCGCTAGACTTGCTCTGGATGTTACTCTCCAGTTTCATCATGGTCATCGGCCTGATAACAGGAAAAGACCTCGTGGTTGTCCCCCGGCTGACCAGCAGGTAGCTGATACTGTCCAGTTGCTCCCAAGCGATTGTTGGTCCTTCGTTCTGATCAGGGAGGTTGGAGGTCATTATGACCCTCTGATGGTCTTGTGCAGCAGTAGTTATTTCAGATCAGTCCAGTCAGTACTTGTATTTATAAAATGCGGCTTTATAAGGAATTGTGTGTCAGGATCAGGGAGAAGTACCGGAGAGCTTTAATCCTGCTGTCTTTGCATGTTAAAAAGTAAGATTGCTGCAAACTGCTTACTGACTGGATGGACCTGAAATGTATAAATCTAAAAATTAATGTGGCCTGACGTTGCGAACTTAGCAAGTTCTTCTTCAGAGGCTAAAACTGAAGCCTCTGAAGAAGAACTTGCTAAGTTCGCAACGTCAGGCCACATTAATTTTTAGGTCTTTGCATGTTCTCAGATCTTCCTTACCATTCTGAGTTTCTTCAGCGATGTCTTGTCCTGCCAGTCCTGTTTCAGCTTCTGTCTGGTTTCATCATTGACGTCTTCCTTCGCCTCCTTGCCATCTTTGCTCCTCTTTTCAGGCATATCGATTGCATCTTCATCTCCAGACAACTTCTCCACTGTCACATTTTCATTTTTCTCATCTGATGGGCTGTCATCCTGCATGGAAAATATTTGAAGAGATTATTTTTGGAGGAATTATTTCTTTGAGCGAGAATTAGTTATGTTTGGGTTAGACAGGTAGACGATGTTCAGGGTTTTTTTGGAAACTTTATTAATATTCTGTACATTTTTATTGCTCGGCAAAACTGAGTGGGAGAGGCTAAAGCATTTGCCACCTCCTTTGAGATAAACTTGCCTCAAATTTCAAAGGCTAATATGAAATATCCAATGATGAAAAAAACACTCAAATTAGGAAGTTGAAAAAGAGACTAGGCTAACAAGATTGGTAAAAAAAATTACAATATCAAAATTCAATCAATGCAAAATCTTTTAGTTCTATCGTTTTAAAACTTTGCAGTCAGAATTCAGTTCATAATTAATTTAAAGTGCTTTACTTTCACTGTACATATCAAAAACGAAAATTTCTTGAAACACAAATCACAAAATGTGGAGCACAGTGAACATAACATAACTCAGGTTTTATAGAAAAATGAATCTCATTTATGTTGTCACAATTATCACTAAAAAACAGAGAGAGAGAGAAAAAAAAAGAGAGGAAATATTTTCTTGCCTTATTGTGTTTCCTCCTCTTTTTCTTCTTTGGAACGATCACCGTTTCTTCATGTTGAATGTGGTCTGCATCTTCGCTAGAAGTTGTTTCCTCGGTCTAAATAAACACAATATCACTAAACAGATCAACTTAAGAAATTGGACATCAGGAAGCTTTGTAACTTGCAAACTGTTAGTAACTTTGAGAAATATGAAGAGCTGTGATGATAATTGTTTGACCTGAAGCACCTTTATATTCCAGAAAAAAACAAGCACATTTGTTAAACAGGGTGAGTCAAACAAAAGCAGAACCCAAAACTCAAAAATTTATTTCATATCTAAAAAAAAAATATGTAGCACCACAAAAAATGATTAGAATGCCAATTTCATTACCTACTTTTACATGAAAAAAAGTACTTAAATTTTTCAATCCGTTCAAAGTATATGACCATTTAAACACAATGACCCTAAAACCTTTTTTGTCCAAAAAAGTGATTTCAAGAATTGTCGTCACAATTGGCTTTGAATATCACCAAAGATAAAACCTCAGTTTCAAAGTTAAAAATATCAAACAAAGTCCTTTTGAAAGCCCATCTTTTGAAAAAAAAGTGGGTTTTATAAATCATATTGTTTGCCAGGGCAGGGTTGTTATTAAAAATATTGTGTACTACAGTTGTTGACGGTTGTTAAAACAAGTATTCTGTGTCATTTTTTATGTTTTTTCAAACAGTCAGAACAAACAATAAATTGTTTTTTTTTGTTTTTTTTATGAAACAGGTTTTAGGGTCATTGCGTTTAAATGGTGATATTCTTTGAAGGGATTGAGCAATTTCGATATTTTTTTCATCATTATTTTTTTTTTTGCAGTTTCTGCAATCGGCTTTCCAGTCATTATTATTTTTGGTGCTACATATGTTTGTAAATATGAAATATATTTTTGACGGTTTGGGTTCCACATTTTTTTACTCACTCTGTATCGTGTCTTAGATACTGTTATTTTATTGGTCTAGAACGGCCACGTGACCAGTCTGTAAAAGCAACCATTTACTTCATATTCACTGTGTTGCATATAAATTACCTCATAACTGCGCTGCATGTCAATTACCTCACATACAATGCATTGCATAATTAACCCTGCGTTGCACACACATGAGTAATTATTCAATGCTTACACCTCTCTGGGTTTAAAAACGTCATATCCCACATCACAGCAGTCAACAATTGTTAAAAATAACATCGCAATAATTTCCCTAATGGACAAAAACTAAAGTTCCTACCTTATCATGTTTCCTCTTCTTTTTCTTCTTAGGGACAACCACTGTGTCTTCAAACTCAACTTCATCTATGTTGCCATCGGAATGCACTTTTTCAGTCTAAATTAAAAAATATCAGTCCAATGGAAAAACTTATAAAACTTTATCAATCCTCGTGGGGAAATTAAAATGGTCTTGATGACACAGCCATACAAGTAAATTGTGACTTCAATAAAAAGTTAATTAGTAACCTCTGGAATGTCAAATCTCTTTGTGTATGCGAGTGAAAGACATCGCATGCAGTGCTGGCAACATGTGTCATAAGTATAGTCTTTTTGTACATGAAATAACAATAATTACTCGCAATTCGCAAAGAAACCCACTACATTCTAACCTTATTATGTTTCCTCTTTTTCTTGTTCTTCTTTGGAATGACTATTGTTTCTCCAAGCTGAACTTCGTCTACGTCTTCACAGAGTGTGGTTTCCTCAATCTAAATAAAAACAAGACCACTTCACACGTCGAGTACATTTTTCACATCACAAGGCTTTGCAATGTAAAATCTGTTGGATATAGCATGAGCGCAAGGAATGAGATATATACAGGGCGAGTCAAAAAAAGTGAAACCCTAATGTTGGGACTATTGTTTTAGTGAAGTTCTGCATGTAGCACTTCCAAAATCTAGAACATCAAAGCCCAATTCATAAGCTTTCTTTTAGTACAAGAATCATTCAAATCACTCATGCACTTTTCAAGTAATGGAATTTTAAACACAACCACCGTTTTTAAGTTCTGTCCACGGGTCAAAAAAAAGGTGTGTGTTGTTTTAGCACAACGAAAACCACTCACACACATCTCTATGTGATTTGTTTTTCAACACTTACCTGCTAGTGATCCGTGGACAGAACCTTAAAACAGTGGTTGTATTTAAAATTTCGTAACTTGAAAAGTGCATGAAGAATTTGAATGATTCTTGTACTAAAAGAAGGCTTATGAATGGGGCTTTTACATCCAAGATTTTGAAAGTGCAACGATCAGAACTTCACTAAAACAATGGTCCTGACATTCGGGTTTCCTTTTTTTTTACTCACCCTGTAGAGTGCTGTGAACAAAACAGTATGTTTATCTTAAATTTGAAAAACCACATACATGTACATACAATGACATAACAAAACTCATCCCAACAAATAAAAGGAAAACTTAAAATCGCACAAATTCCTCATACTTTACCTTTTCGTGTTTCCTCTTCTTTTTCTTCTTTGGAGTGACCACCATTTCTTCAAGCTGAACTTTGTCTATGTCTTTATTGAGAGTGGATTCCTCAGTCTAAATAAAAACCAAACCACTAAACACATTAATTTTACAAAATTTACGTTTATGGGTAATTCTGCAAAGTGTGACATTTTGCCTGTCCCTGTTACCTTGGTACTTTGTAATTTGCTGTTCAAGTATCATTAAGAATGACTTCAAAACATTTGGTTTTTTTTATTTCTTGGGTAGGTAGTTTGTTATTCAGAATCACTCTTGAAGGTGAATGCATAAAATCCTAACAATCCCCATCCACTCAAACTCCAACACCAGGGTTTGTTGGAATCTGTTGGAGTGAGGACTGTACTAGTAAAGTGATTATGCTTTATGGGGTCAGGCATACCACCAATAGTCAGAGTCCAACAGTTTGGGTGTTGAGTTTACCATATGGTGTTGGATTTTGCAAGAGTGAGGAAAGTTCCACACACAAGTACCGATGGAACACGCACGCTGTACACAGATTTTTCAGCAGTTATCCTATTACACATGCGTGTAGCAGGAATGGCACATGCATCTTGGAATAGCTGATACACACAGTGCAATATAGACCGTGGTAATAGGTATAATATCACACTGTTGTTGCCATGAATCGACCAATCACGATCAAGGATTCAAACTTGCTTGAAGATATCAAACGCTATATGTTCTTTCAGTTTCTTGTGGTTTACGCAATACCAATATAAGGCCAAAAAAAAAAAAATATTCGGTCTCTGGTCAGACCAAAGTTCCGGAATTTGTGCGCGCCGCGGGCTTTTCGAAATTGATGCCGCGGCTTTTTTTCTTTTTCTTCAAGCTTGAATTGTACAGACAAGGTAGGTACTATTGTCCTCATGTACATTGGTGTCCTCCATAATTTGCCTTGGTGCTTTCGATCATTTGCCTTGGTGCAATTTCCCATTCCTTGGTGCTCTTTGGTAAAAAAAATTGAGGAGGTGCAGAAATAGAGGGCGCTGTTGGAGCTACCGCGGAACATTTTGGAAAAAAAAAGATCGACGCGCATGATTAAAATCGACGTGCGCGCTGACTAGAGACCGACTTATTTTTTATTTTTTGGCCTAAGGTTGAACAAAGATATTGACTGGGGCTGGATTTGACCATGCGACCACCGGAACATCGCACCAGTGCTCTACCAACTGAGCTACCCAGCCCACTGCCCAGACCTTTGTCTTTAAAGATATTTATATTGAGACATTGGGAGACTACCAACAAGAGGTTGGATAGTTACTGGCACAGTGATCCAGTGGTCGTGGGTTCGAGTCTCACTCAGTCAATCAAATTTGGATAAAAACAATTGAACTTAGTCTGGTTTATTTGATGAATTTTGAACTGAAATTGTATTACCTTTTCTCTATGTTTTTGCTTCTTCTTTTTGGAACCTTTACTGTCTTCAGAGTTTACATCCGGTACTTCAGTAACTGATTCCTCTTGTGTTGACTGAACAAATAAAACATTTGTGAGGTATATTATTAAGAAATGGCAAGCACATTTAATAAATACACATTATTCAAATGTGGAAATTGTCTTCGAGATAAAACATACCTCTTTATTATGTTTGTGTTTTTTCTTTGTCTTTAAGTGGTTTCCTTGCTTCTAAGACGGATCATGCTCAATTTTGAGATTTGATTCAAAGCTCTCAATGTGAAGGAAAATTACCCAGCTAATTTAGGGATTGTGTCACGAGAAGGCACAATTCAAAATATGACTTGGCAACTTTTGAACTGAAATCAAGATCAAGAATATTGTGTTTTCTCCATATGTACAGCATTCACAGAGCTAATGCTTCATCAGGTTAGTTGTTAAACACCTGTCTTTAGATTTTGGCATTTTTGTTGCTTCAAAAAACCCCAAAAACCCCACAAATGCCAAATGGTCCATTCTTCCTTTAAAATAAGGGACTGTTGATCATACGCTATGACGTTTTTTACTTCTACTTTCCGGAATTCGTAAAAATCCATTTTTTTGCAGGAACCGAAATGGAAGATATTTTGTACTGCATGTACTTGTACTTTACAAGGAAACATTCAGTAACACAATTCCCCGAAAGGCAAACGTCTGCTTACCAATTTAAAGACTTGCACCTTACCTCTGTTTTATGTTTTTTCTTTTTCTTCCTGTGACATTCTTCATTGTCCAGAGAGTGGTCGTTGTTTTGGATAGTCGACTCTGATGTTTCAACCTCCTGGATAGAAAATTCAAATCAGAAAAGAAAACGACACAAAAATTATTTGCAACGATGAAAAAAACCTAATTTAAACACATTAGCAAAATTACATTGTATTTATTCCCTCATAAACCCCTTAAACCATAGGCCTACAGTGCTGGGACAGTTGGAATGGTATGACAATTAATATGTCAATCCAGAATGACACTGGACAAGCCTAGACAAAAATTAATTTTCTGACAAAGCACCGTATTCATTTGTGATTCAAACATGGAGTTAGATGTCACCAAAAAAGCCGATTGAAAGTATCATTACCATGAATATTATGTATTTTAATCTCACCTTATCTCTGTGCTTGTGTTTCTTCTTCTTCTTGGCATTTTTGACATCTTCAACTTTGCTTTCCAGAATTTCTGCACTAGCATCCTCTCCATTCAGCTGAAATTATGTAAAAACTGATTTGAAGGACAGTTTAGCCTTTCACCATTCAAACAGTTACACTAAATCTAATGAAGTTCATAGATATTTGTTTATAAAGTAATAAATTCAGGAATAAATATTTTCAAAGTTTTTCTTAAGCTTCTAAAAGGTTGACACTAAAATAAGAAACTGAATTTGACTAAAACAATTTTTTTTTCCTGTTTTCAAAAAGAACTGACTACAGTGCTCCAATAAAAGAATTATTTACTAAAAATGTATTAAAATTATTAGTCAACCTTATCATGTGACTTCTTCTGTTTCTTTTGGGGGCTTTCTACCATTTTCTGAACACAGTCTGTTGTGTCCGCATATTTGTGAGAAGCATTTTTATCAACCTATTAGAAGAAAAAAACAATTAAAATCATGACGTTCGATATTATATCGTTGAAGAACATGATTGGGACCTTTGTGGTTAAGTGCAAAGGTGAAACTTAATTTTTGTCATCCAATAAAAAATACTTTCACATTTTTGCTCTTACTTTATCACGCTTTTTCTTTTTCTTTTTATGATTTTGCTTTGCCACCTCGTCATTCATGACTTCACTGGGTTCGTCAAGCTGAGGAAAGAAATACAAAGTGAAATTTTAAACATTAAATATGCTACATACTGTATAAAACCAAATGCATCAATAAAGGAGTGATTTGGATAATGTTAATTATTAATTTTAGGGCCTTTATAGGATGGACAATATTTTGGATGAAACGTGACTGGACAAATTTACTTTTTTTAAGTTCCTGAAGACGGTCAGAGAATACTGACCGGAATGGCGAGTTTCTTTTCAGAACCATTCAGCATTCTCTTAGTTTGAGAAATTGGCGTTCGTGTATAAATGTAGGGCCCAGTTCATATAAGGGAACGAAATCCACTTTAAAATGATTGGACTTACCAAACTAGTTGGTGATATTCTAGATAGAGGGCAGGGTTTTGATTTTTTGAGGAAAATTTGGGGGGTAAAATGACGATGATAGCGCGGCGATAACATGCGACCCAAAAATAAAGATGGCGATCACCGCACGGTGAAGTGAGCACGCATGGCGCGCTGAATCGCAAGGCACAAACTGCGCAGGAAAATCGTGATTTCTACCCCAAGAATCTGTTAAAAAATGCAAAAAGGGTGTCATTAGAATTGAGAACAGTCTGCTTTTGATTGTAGGTAATTTTTGAGCAATAAAAACATTTTTGACTCTAATTTGATCAACACAAAACAGGGGCCCTACACTTCACGATCGCCGAGAAATTATTTAAAGAATTTATAAATTATAAGAAGTCAAAGTCAAAATGACAATGTTGGCGCAGAACTAGTCCGAGTAACTTGGACCCAACTTATCGCCTTTTTTAACATTTGGACATGGTCTGGCGATAGTAAGGTCCAAGCTAATACCGCGACCTAGACAACACAGTCCCAAAAACCAACATTTTCCAACAAAAAACATCAGATTTCACCTTCAAAACGGCCTCCAAATTACTAGATATGCCACCTGAGGTACAAGTAGACATCAATAATTAAGATGGTTGTACTGAAGTTTACTTACGATCCGGAAAAAAGTGAAATTTTCCGTTCATTTCGGAGCTCCCCTCGCGATCTTGAACACGTTAAATTTCCGATCGTATCTAATGTTTGAACGACGCGATTTCTTTTACATGCCCAGCGTACATTCGATGGTCCCCGTATCCCGTGTGCGATTCCGTTACCGAGCGCGCACGATGCATCGATTATGATAATGAGTCACGTTTGTAAACACATACCGGTACATGTGCATTTCGAACTGTAAAAGGGAATCGGGAACCAGCTTGAACTGGTACCCGCCATAAAAGCTGCGCTAGTTCCCGACTCCCTATTATCGTTTGAAATGCACATGTGTTTACAAACGTGATCCAGTCTACTCATTATCATAATCGATGCATCGCGCGCGCTCGGTAACGGAATCGCACTCAGGATACGGGGACCATCGAATGTACGCTGGGCATGTAGAAGAAATCGCGTCGTTCAAACATTAAACACGATTGGAAATTTAACGTGTTCACGATCGCGAGGGGAGCTCTCCGAAATGAACGGAAAATTTCGCTTTTTCCGGATCGTAAGTAAACTTCAGTACAACCATCTTAATTATCGATGTCTACTTGTACCTCAGGTGGCATATCTAGTAATTTGGAGGCCGTTTTGAAGGTGAAATCTGATGTTTTTTGTTGGAAAATGTTGGTTTTTGGGACTGTGTTGTCTAGGTCGCAGTATTAGCTTGGACCTTACTATCGCCAGACCATGTCCAAATGTTAAAAAAGGCGATAAGTTGGGTCCAAGTTAGCTCTACTGAGTGGAGCGTTGAATTACGGGTACCCCTCCATACAAACGCTCCACCGATTTGCCATACTTTGGTAGCACTTACACGGTCGTCATGACGGTTTGCATTTTGTGCATGCCCTCGCGAGGACAAGGCCCAAAAAAACTGATAAAGAAAATACAAATGAGGAAGACAGTAACCCTGGATAGATCCACACATTCATGACATTCCATAAGACCCCTCAAATTGTTTCAAACAACCGGTAATTTTGAAAAAAGAACAAAATAGTCTGAACTTACCGCTCACGATTAAATGTGTCTGCCGAGTTGCACAGTCTATTTCACTGACATGACTGATGCATAATTCATTGCGCGTGTGTGTGACGTCACTATTGAAGAAAAACAAGTTGCGCTTACTCAATAGCTGTTTCATGTAGTCATATGTGCCCCGCGCCGTCTGACTGTGGGTTTTTGGTGCGGGGCACATATCAGTACATGAAACAGTCGTTGATTAAGCGCGACTTGTTTTTCTTCAATAGTGACGTCACACACGCGCGCAATGAATTATGCATCAGTCATGTCAGTGAAATAGATTGTGCAACTCGGCAGACACATTTAATTGTGAGCGGTAAGTTCAGACTATTTTGTTCTTTTTTCAAAATTACCGGTTGTTTGAAACAATTTGAGGGGTCTTATGGAATGTCATGAATGTGTGGATCTATCCAGGGTTACTGTCTTCCTCATTTGTATTTTCTTTATCAGTTTTTTTGGGCCTTGTCCTCGCGAGGGCATGCACAAAATGCATACCGTCATGACGACCGTGTAAGTGCTACCAAAGTATGGCAAATCGGTGGAGCGTTTGTATGGAGGGGTACCCGTAATTCAACGCTCCACTCAGTAGAGCTAGGTCCAAGTTACTTGGACTAGCGCAGAACCAGACAAATATTTGAAAAAATGTGCAAGTCCCCAAAAAGCAGTCACTGCATATGTTCAGTGCCTATCCGGCAAAATATCGTTTACTAAAAAAAAGCCGGATCCGGCTAAATATCCACTACCAAACTTTTACGCGCCGCATACCGTACCGTACCGCATGCGAAATGTGATTGCGAAGACAGTCGACAGTGCAGTGGAACTGGAAGTGAGACGTTTAATACTAGGCCTAGCCTACATATCATTACCTTCTGCCCCTGAACAGCACTATTTTCGTCTGCAACATCTCGTTGTCTCTTGCCCATACTCATAAAAACAAGAAAACTTCTCCTCTTTAATTAAAAAAAATAAGTTGCGATCGACACGTGCGACCTCACGGTAAATAAATACGTTTGGTACCCTGTCCTCGTTTCCTTTTCTATGACAAAATCAAACGATTTCTTGACGCCTTGAAAGAAAAGGGTAGGGCCCAGACTTTTGTACGGCAACCTCTTCCCCAGTGCCGAAAAATGGATAACATGTATTTAGATAAGACTTTGATTTAAACCGAAAAAGTGAGTACAAGTTTGTAAATATAGAGGGGGTTTTAAACTGACAGCTGAGCCGACGATTTGCTGACTTTAAACGGATTTTCTTTTTCATCATTGAGTGAAAATGAGTCTTCAAAATTGTGATCGGCAGTTACCTCTGCTACTATAGTACTATGCTAGAAAACAATGTGTAGATTCCATTTCGTAAAACTAGCAGGAGTCTGGAGACGCTGAGTCAATGAAATCCACAAAAGAACTCGCAAGGTGAATTTATGTTTTAAAGTAGCTTGAGTAACTCCAGCTGACATGTTCCATATTCATTCACATGTGAATGAATATGGAACATGTCAGCTGGAGTTACTCAAGCTAATTTTAAAGTTGCGCTGGCAATTGTATTTTTTTTTTTTGGCAGAGAAGCTTACAGAATTATCTACATTATCTTTATCACTCAGTTTATTGTTGACGATGTTGGGAATGTTTTGGGTTTTTTCTTTTGTTACTGGAACTAAGTTTTGTTTGTTTTCTTTTGTGTTTTAATATTATTACGCCTAACGTTAGGTGGCGCCGTGCCAGCTCATTAGTGGGGGGGGGGGGGGGCACAATACAAACTAGGGGGGCACACCACAAGAAAAACACTTAAATATTAGCTGGAGTTACAGCCCTATATTTTATCATTGGGATGCAGGGGGATGGGTGGCCCTCTGCTCCCCCCCCCCCCCTTGGGGACGGCCCTGCGCCTAGGCCTCAGCAACTACTAAAGAACAACTTGGTGAACCAATATGCCGCTTTTATGGTTAAACTGAGTTTATTATTGCCATATTACACCAATGTCTTTCTGCTTTTCTGTATATTTTCAGGCAACTTGGCCTACTCAGACGACGGTCAACGACATCAAATCAACAATCCCGTGATGTCAGAAGAGTCAAGAAAACAAGTAAGTCAACAAAAATTAAAAAATAGTGTCCAGAACTGTTTTGCATGTTAAATGAGTATTAGGTTGAACATTGGGGCAAAATAGTTGGAACTGGGAGTGAGAGGGAAGAAAAGCAGCTGTAAAAAGTCTCATACTCACAGCATAAAAACATTTAACTGTACTAATTTTTCCCCACAGACCAGATTTTCTCCTACTTGATTGTAATTGACTTTGAATCAACTTGCTGGAAGGACAAGAAAAATGTCAGCCAAGAAGTCAGTAAGTATAGTGACATACAGTTGTGGACAATGTTTGGAACTGTCTCTTTTTTTTGATAACATATCTAAACATGCAAGTAAACAAAAACCAGTATGACAAAAACCACAGCAAAAGCAGAAACAGGAACAGCATCACAAGAAACACAACTGCAACAACAGGAGAAACCATCATGGCATTAGAAGCGATTACCACAATACAGACATCAATTACAGAAACAGTAGCAACAACAATGGTAAAAAGCAACAACAACAGTACAGCAGCAGCAAAATAGCAGCAAAAAGCAACTGCACCAAAATAGCAGCAACTGGAAAATGGTAGCAACAGCAGAAGTATTCTGAAAATGTAGGACTCTCAATCAATACTGTGTATGAGAGTCCCAAATCTTAAGACAGCGAAAACATGCAATACAAGAAAATAGACTGGCACCTGAAACAACCAGTCCAACACCCCTTTAGTACTGCATCAATCAACTGTGTCAAAAGAAACATCTGGTACCTAGCTCTATTTCTACACATTCTCTCCATAGTCATGCCACCAGACTACTGAAGGGTCAATCTTTTCAAAAAGTTGGACATGTACCAGTCTAGTCTTAGGCTTCAAATTGAAATCACTTGGCTTCACTCTCAGGTGCAAAATGTTGAAGAAAAGTCTCCTTTAAAAATTGAATTGAGACCTCAAACTTGGCTGGTGAAATACTGAGGACCTTGTCTGTGCCTCATTCAAATTTTGGAGATTTTTGTCTGCCAAAGACTGAGTAAAGTTGGCGTGATTTTGTTTTGCATGTTTTTCTGCACTCAAGGTCCCAGGCTGCAGTAGAAGCAGAAGCAACAAAAGCGTGAACAGCAATAACAGTGACAACATTTGCAATAACGGCAGATTTTATGGTCAATAGAAATTCCTTCTGTAGCTTTTTCACTGCTTCTGTAATAATAAATTTAAGCTGACTGATCATTTGATTCAAGATTAATCCTATTTCTCTGACAGTTGAGTTTCCTGCAGTGCTGCTCAATACATCCACCGGTTCCATCGAGTCTGAGTTTCACACCTACGTGCTGCCCGAAGAGAACCCACAACTCAGCGCATTCTGCACAGAACTGACTGGGATAACTCAGGCAAGCATATCTAAAGAAACAAAAAGAACTATTAAACAAATTTTGCTTGCAAAAAAGACTAGCACTCGTACTTTCCGAATTCATGTTCTCAATTAAGAATCTTCATATTTGGATATTAAACAAAAGTTGGAGTCATCCAACATTTGGGGTTGGAACTATCCCAACTTTATGCTGAAAATCTTTTGACATACACCTTTCGATAGTTAAACAGTCATTTCAAACTTTGAATTAACCACACTTTATTTCAAGCGTATCATAAAGTTGCTTTTCATTCATGTTTGCTTGTCGATTTGCCGTTTGACTGAAAGTTCCAAGGTCATTTTATTTAACATCGAAGGAATTTGAAATCACTGTACATTTAGAATATGATGTCAAGAAAGTTCATTTCAGATAAAGATTTGAAGTTGGTTTGTTACGAATTGGTTGCCTAAAACTGGTCCTGAAAAAAAATCATGTGGTTGTAGTTTTACCTTTTAAGTCAAAATTTTTTTTTTTTCCTGTGAAGGGTCAAGTTGAGTCAGGAGTTCCGCTGCGTTTCTGCCTGAGCAGGTTCTCCCGATGGCTCACAAAACAGGAAAATGAGAAGAATATTGCTTATAACTATGGAGACGAAGGGAAGAAACTCTGCACATTTGTCACCTGGTCAGGTCAGTTAAACTTTCATTTTGTAAAGTTTTGTCAAATTGTCGGTGTCATATCCTGACAGATTTAAAAAGCAAAATAGAAACTTATTAAGTCCCGCATTTGTAGTGTTTTGAAACACTTTCCAAACAATATCTCACTGTCTGCCTTCAATAAGTTTGAGAGCAGAAGCTTTGGTTATTTACTTGTGAAAATCTTCTCAATTTAACAACAATCTCCAATGTGTGTCAAGAGTTCATCAAAATGAGAAAAGAAAGTTGCAAATGTCAAGTTTGGATATTTTAATAGTATATTTTTACTAGTGTCAATTGACAGTAGCACTGAACAATTTTAGAGAAATCAGGAATGTTTTTTACCACTTTAGTTTTTAGAGTTGCCGCTTTAAGGATTTACTAGTAAATAGAATCCATTGACAGTTGTACTCCAATTTGTTAGTTCAGTTTGTGTATTGTTTCTGATTTCCACATTATAAGATTTCCAACTTTTTCCCCCGATATCTCAGATTGGGACCTGAGTGTCTGCCTACACTATGAATGTCGACGCAAGCAACTCCTCAAACCCTCAGCTCTCAATAGCTGGATTGATCTCAGGGCAACGTACAAGGTATTCTGAACGCAACTTAGGCCGGCCAGTTGGAGTCTAATTGTCAGGTTGACCTATGACATAGGGGTCATTCTAATTTAAATATCTGCACACCAATTAAGCATGACAAGTGTGCAGGAGTAGGCCAATCAAACGTTAGGGGAGGCAACAGGGCCAAGACACATAGCAACCAATCAGATATCATAAACATGAGGCCATTTTCTGTCCTCACATAGTATACAATGTACACTAAATTTAGTTTTGGTAAAATCTTGTGAATTAACTTTACGTACTCAAACCAAATGGCAACCTCCTTTTGTGTACGCCAGTGTTGTAGTACGCGTACTCGGTACTCGTCCTTGAGTACTACTCGAGTACTTTTGCTAGAGTACTCGTACTCGTACTCGAATGTCAAAGTACTCGTACTCGAAATGACAGTACTCGTACTCGGGCAGCAAAGTACTCGTACTCGACATGTCAAAATTGTACTCAATCATCAAAGTACTCGTTCTCGAATAGCAGTACTCGGAAAAAAAAGGTATATAGCTTGACTTACCACGGCCTTATTTTACAGATACTTCCAGTTTGACATGGTTGATTGGCTTGCGGAGAAATCAAAGTTTCCAAAACTCGTACTCGTACTCGGAAGTACTCGAACTCATACTCGGAGACCTGTACTTGTACTCGGAAGTACAAGTACTCGTACTCGGCAATCTAAGTACTCAAAAATTATGCATAAAGCAAAAAATGAGAACCCTGGGCAACAAAAACTGTTACTATAATTTTTTTTCGGATTGAGTGATCTATTAATTTCTCAATTTTGACAAAATGTGTTTTTGTTTTTTGTTAGAACTTCTACGAGCGTAAACCCAATGGATTGCACGGTGCTCTGCAGGACGTTGGCATTGAGTTCCGTGGACGCCAACATTCAGGTGACTAATAAATGCAATTGCAGAAGTAGAAATGTTGTGCATAGTTTTCATATTAATTTGCTTCTCACTGTATCAAGGTTTTACAGGCAATGTTTCTTCTGATCAGCTATTTATTTTTTGGCTTCATTTGTATGCCATTAAAAATTGGAAAACAGTGCAGAAAGTCTTGTAAAGCATGGAATTTTTTATTTTTTTTGGGACTTCCTAGATGCATGCCTGGTTTTACAAACTATTGAAATTTCACTTATAGAGTAGTAGGGGAGGTGGGGGTATGGGACCAAAATGGAAAATCTGCGGTCGGTCTGGACACGCCGCTCTCGATTCTTAAAAATATAGGGGAATCCCCCGTGGCAAATGTTTTAGAAATCTGACGTCAGGTTTGGGAGCAAAAAAGAAAAATGTGTGTCAAGTCAGGCCCTGTCGCTCTGGAGTTAAAAAAATAAATCTGTCGTCGCTAAAATGAGGTGATGTCACCACCACGTGACTTTGAAAAATGTGTGAGTCACCACAATGTGACCTTGAAACGTGTTGAGGCATGATAGGAATGTGGGGTAAACAACGTGACCTTGAAAAATGTGTGAGTCACCACCACGTGACCTTGAAACTCGGGCCCATTATCTCTCGTCTTAAAGATCCCTCACCAGCCGGTGAGTCTGATTGCTTATAAATCCAAAGTCTGCCTTCCAAAAAAAATGAGAAAAAAATATTATATTTCCTATAATAAAATGGAGAGTAATATGTTCAGACCGACCGTCAAAGGATATTCTAAATGGAACAAAGCCACGCTGCGTGATTACGTGCAGCGATATAATATACCGCACAATGAAAATGTTTTTCTTACTCGTAAAGTCTACATCGAGGGGATAAAAAATTATGAAAGTCAATTTAAAAACTTGAGGAAAAAGACACTACATGAGCTCAAACAGATTGTAGACGAACAAAATTTAAAATACGTACCGACGGGTTATAAAGGACGGTTTTTAAAAAAAGATTTAATCTCGGCGATTAAAATATACAGACAACCCGAAGACTTTACAGAGTCAGCTTTTAGAGAAACGAGAAGGTTTAGAAATTACTACAGAAACTGGGAATTAAACCCCAGACTTTATAACCACGATTTAATCAAGTTTTTTGATTCGCACAAGGAACAAATAGTCAATAAAATCAAGTCAGAATTGAGAGAGCTGAGAGGTTTAAAACTGGAGCTCACAATCAAAATAAAATACGAAAAAACCAAACCGGATGGTACGATCGAAACGATCGAAGCTATTCATTATAGCAAGCCGAAAGCCGTTTTAAATCAAAGTCAAATAAAACAGGTTTTAAAAGAAGAGATCGAAGAGCTATTTAAAAAGGATGAAAGGTATACGAATCAAGGATCGGGTTGGGTTTTAAAAAAGATAATGGCGTTATACATCAACATCAACAGATATAATCCAGTGAGAGGTAGTTCTTACATAAACCTACCCGAACATCTTAAAATTAAACAGGCGATGATAAACATCAAAAACAAAGACGACGAGTGTTTGAGATGGTGTTTGAGAGCTGCTCTTGGGTTGTATACAGATAAAGTAAAAAATCAAATAAGAAATAATCCTAAATATAAAATTCATAAAGAAGAACCTGTTGTATACACCAAAGACGACGGACTCAGTTTTAAAGGCGTTGACTTTCCGACACCGGTCGATCAGATACCCAAGATAGAAAGACAAAATAATTTATCGATAAACGTATACGGTTATGAGGGTGAGATATATCCATTATACGTGTCTAAAAACTACGGGGCAAAAGAGATCGATCTGCTTTTGATTTCTAAAGGTGACAAGCATCACTATTGTTGGATAAAATATTTTACGAGGTTGATGTACAACGTTACCAAACATAAATGTAAGAAATATTTTTGTCGAAGATGTCTATGTCATTTTACCAATCAAAATAAATTAGACAGACATATCGCCGATTGTAAGGGTATAGATGCACATCCATCAAAGATTGTATTTCCGACGGGTAAACCAAAATACATAGACGGGCAACCAGGCGAAAGAGACGTACCGATATTAGAATTTAAAAACTATAGGCTCAAAAACAAAGCACCATTTGTCATTTATGCTGACTTTGAATCCATACTACAAACAACAACAACACCCACACAGACACTAACATCTAAACCTACTCACTCAGACAAAGAGACAAACACAAAAAAGATTAACGTTCACAAAGCTAGCGGTTATTCGCTAGTTGTCGTGCGATGCGACGGTAAAAATGTGTATCAAGAGACTTATAGAGGCAAAGACGCTTCAACTAGATTTATAACAACGCTGTTACAATTACAAAGCGATATTAATTGCATATTTGAAAAACCCCAACCCATGAAATTTAACGAGCGAGCTAAAGACCATCACGATACAACAAACGCGTGTTGGATTTGCGAGAAACCAATTTATCCCAATTACTCGAGCAACTGTCAGTGCCAGAAACCCAGAGAACCCAAGACGATAAAACAAAAGAAAGAACATCAGTACAAAAATAGTAAGGGATTTATCGAGTCTAAATGTCTAGACTGCAAAAAGAGCATTAATAAATTTAGAAAGGTCAGAGATCACTGCCACGTCACTGGTAAATATAGGGGTGCCGCACACGCTTATTGTAACCTCAAACTACAAATTAAACCCGGTTGTACACCGATACCGGTCTTTTTTCACAATTTACAAAATTACGACGCGCATTTAATCATGCAGGGAATGACAGAATACGATAGCCAAACAGAAATACAAGTGATCGCTAAAAATTCAGAAAAGTATATTGGGGTGGATATACAATATCTACGATTTTTAGGATCGTTTAGTTTTATGGCATCCTCGTTGGATAGCTTAGTGAAAGGTTGTCCAAAAGAGTCGTTTCATTTACTCAAAAGCATTTTAAACATTCTGACTTGTTATTACAAAAGGAATTTATCCCTACGAATATATGAACTCGTTTGATAAGTTTCAAGAGACCAGCCTACCACCCATCGACAAGTTTTACAGCAGACTAAAAGACGAACATATATCGCAACAAGACTATGACAGAGCTCAACGCGTGTGGAACGAGTTTAATATACAAAATCTAGGAGAATATCACGACTTGTACGTGACTACCGATACGTTATTACTTGTAGGCGTATTTGAAAACTTTAGACAAACGTGTATTACAAACTACGGGCTAGATCCAGCCAATTATTTTACCGCACCCGGATTGTCCTGGGATGCTCTATTGAAACACTCGGAAGCTAAACTCGAACTGTTGCAAGACGTCGACAAACACTTATTTTTTGAAAAAGCAAAACGAGGAGGCATATCTAGCGTGGGTGGAATGAGACATCACAAAGCCAATAATCAATATCTCGATGACTACGATTCAAACAAGCCCTCGAGTTATATCGCTTATTTGGATGCCAACAATCTGTACGGTTGGGCTATGAGTCAATATCTACCGTACAGTGATTTTAAATGGACACCCTCGAAACCGTTTACCGAAGAAAGAATATTAACGCTTAAGAAAACGTCCAACACCGGCTACTTTTTCGAAGTAGATTTAGACTACCCGCACGATCTACACACCAAGCATAACGATTATCCCCTAGCACCCGAAAATATCGTCGTACCCCAAGCGTGGATGTCTGATTATCAAAACGAGTTATTGGATACCGAACCTAATAGCGACGTACAAAAATTAACGTGTACGCTTAATCCAAAACAAAAATACGTGTTGCACTACCTTACGTTGCAGTCATACCTCAATCTCGGTTTGAAACTAAAAAAGGTACATCGCGTGTTAAAATTTAAACAATCGCCTTGGATGAAATCTTACATCGACAAAAACACGCAACTCCGAACAAAAGCAACCTCTGATTTTGAGAAAGACTTTTTTAAACTGATGAATAACAGCGTGTTTGGTAAGACGATGGAAAACGTTAGAAATCGAATAGACGGTTACCTACTGAGAGACAATAACGAGAGCGATCAAGCAAAATACAAAAAAATAATTCAAAAACCGAGCTATAAAACAACAACGCCGTTTCCAGAATGTGACCTGTCGTTTGTCGAAACATATAAAACGACAACCGTGTTAAACAAGCCCATTTACTGCGGAGTGAGTATCTTGGATCTCTCAAAGACGCTGATGTACGATTTTTATTACAACCGATTGAAAGACAAATACGGAGATAAAATCAGGTTAATGTATACCGATACGGACAGTCTCTTGATTGTCGTTTACACGGATGACATATACAAAGACATGCGATCTCACGGGCAACACTACAAACTTTTCGAATTACAATCTGGATCACGAGTTATACGATCCAACCAATAAGAAAGTGATCGGTAAATTTAAAGACGAGTTTGGAGGTAAGGTTATTCAAGAAGCCGTTTGCGTAAGACCCAAGATGTACTCGATTTTAGCAGATGACAACAACATCACTCTTAAAAAGGCCAAGGGGGTCACAAAATCGGTCACTGACAAAAGATTAAAACACCGACACTACTACGACTGCATCTTTAAAAATAAATCTAAAACAGAAACGATGACTCAAATTAGATCGGAAAAACACATCCTTTACACCATATCTCAAAATAAACTATCGTTGAGTCCGTTGGACACAAAGAGGTACATTTTACCGGATGGAATACACACGCTCGCTTATGGTCACCGTAATCTAGATATTAATTAGGCGGTAATTGCGTGTCCTCGGGTACGACTTGAAGCTCTTGTCTCACAAAACTCCTTTTTGGGCCGTCTTGCAGGTAATAAAGAGTAGGACCCGTCGTGACTTTTTTACCTTTAATCATTTTAAATTGACTCGTTCTTTTTTCCACGTTGAAGATGTCTACGCTCCAAATGGGATCTGTGGCTCTTCTCGCAGTTCCACCCTCTTGCTCACCCGGGTAATATAAATATCTAACCATAGCGTCTTGCGGTAATTGTTGCTCTTTTGTTTTAACGGGGTTAGCCGGCGATTGCCGGACCTGTTCTAGTTTAACCGCCTCTGACGGTGCTTTAGCTATTAATCTCGTCGTTTCGTCGTTTATAGCTTTGAGTACGCTGGGTAATCGCTCGACCCATTGCGTGTTTCTACTCTCGGGATTTAACATTTCTTGAGCGTACTGATGACCAAACAGTCTCTCGGCTAGCGTTCGATTAAATCTTTCTACGATACCCTGCGATCGGTGGTTTCCGGGTTCGCCTACGATAATCTCGACGTTTTTTGAGGCCATCCATTTTTTAAAAGCGCCCTTAAATTCGGTACCGGCGTCTACTCTCAACGTTTTAGGGTAACTCAAAGGCGACCTCGCGTAAATCTTGACGATAGCATCCCGCGTGGAATCTGCCGTTTTAGAAACCAAAGGTTCTGCTTCGTGGTATCGACTCGCAACATCGACAACCGTCAAAGCGTATTTATAAGTCTTGCGTTTTACTTTATCATAGGGTAGGTATAGCACATCCATTTGGTGAAAGTCGTTTGGTGTTTCAAACTCTCGTGATGTACTCGTAGGCCTGGGTACATACGCAGGACCCGGTAGATAAATTTGCCATATCGCTTGTTTTTTAAGCCAATCTCTGATTACCTTTTTATCGATTTTTGTTTTATCGTGTAAATGGTCGACGGCACTTTCACCTCTCCAATAACCGCTCGGGCTATAATACAGTTTAGATAATGTTTGCATATTATTTAATATAAAAGACGTTTATAATAATATGGCTAGCGTTGCTATGATGTTAGGAGGCGCGATCGTCAACGCCTTAGCTTTTACGGGTTCAAACTTTTTATTTTCAAATCTGAAACAGAGTGACGAGGAGCGTAAGAGACACGATTTAGCGATAGAACAACTCTCAGCCGCCAAAGATAAGTGGCAACGAGAACGAACGAAATATCTAGATTTTCTAAACGAACGTATCAGAAAACAAAATGCTTCTAAAGAAACATTTTCTAACGTAGACCGAGCGTTGCGTTACTACAACGAGGTGAGTGGACAATCTACCGAACTACCCGTAGGACTGCAACACGAACCCAAACTCGAAGATTTTTACGAGCCTAGCGACCAACAAATAGAAAAAGAACTAGTATTTATCGCGGGGGGAACGCTATTGGTGGGTCTATTGGCTTACAGATACCTTTAAATTTAAAACTCGTATAAATAAAATGAATGCATATGGAAAAAAGCTCAATCCCAGCAGGCTATTAAAAATACCCAGATCTATCAAGGGTGAGAGAAAAGAGGTGGTCATTACCCACAATCCTAGTAGTATATCGGCGGGGCAAACGCTGAGGGTCAAGTTTCCTCAATTGGGTGTAGACGACGTGATCGTACCCGACACTTGTAAACTAGCTTTCAATTTAGAACTCGAAGGTGGAAGCGACAACAATAGAACCATTTTTGGTAATTTAGCCAGAAATTTAGTCAGCGAAATCAGCGTCAGGCTTCAAGGTCACGAAATTGTGAGTTATCGTCACGCCGACGTGTATCACAACTTTAAAGACAATTGGATCAACAGCTCGACGACTCGAAACATGGCGTACTCGGGCATAGAAAAAGAAAACGTGTCTAAACTAAGAACTGGGGCTGAAGATGCTAACGCGGGCGCCAACAACGGTAAGGATCAAGCTATCGCGGATGCCTATGGTAACAGATATTGTATTCCCTCGACATTGACATACTGACTTCGCATCACCCTTTTTACCCCAGCGGTTTAAAACAACCTCTGACGTACGAGATAAAGTTTAACGATCACGAAAAAGTAGTCAACAGTTCAGATACGGCGGCGATGTATTCTATCTCAGACTTGTCTCTCGAATACGAAGTGGTGACCAACAGAGACCTAGCTATCACCATCAGGAATAAACACAAGGGGTTAATGCAATATCTGTTTGATAAAATCCACTCGCTAGAAGTTAGATCCGTCAACAAATCGGACACGCTTTGGAACGTCAGCGTCAATCAACCCATAAGGAGTCTCAAGGGTATTTTGTTTTTGTTTAAAGATCCCGCGGTCAAAAATCCGCAGCGATTTTACAATCCAAAAATAACCAAAACATCGGTGACCGTAGAAGGTAAACCCAATCAACTCTACAGTCAAGGAATGTTTCAGTATCAACACTGGAATGAAATCAACAAGTTCTTTGGAGACAGCGATACCGAAAGCGGGCGCGGAGTAGCTAAAGACTTAAATTTGACGGGCTTTGACCTCGGGGACTACCTAAAAGACAAGTACGGTCTGTGGCTCGATTTTAGAAGTAACGACGACAATTCCGCTCACGGATCCGGTAGGAAACTCGGAGACGGAGGAGGCATCAACATTCAATTTAACAGAGAAGCCGAAGGTCAAGGTGACCTCACGATGTACGTCTTTTTGGTCATGGATGCTCAATTGAACTTGGAAGACGGGAATTTTAAATCTCTGTTAAGTTAAAATGACACAACCGCATTGCGCTTTAATCGTCGGCAAAACAAATTCGGGCAAAACCAAATGGATTTTGGATCTGTTAGAGTCAGACTATAAAAATACATTTGAAGCGATAGTCATCATTTGCCCTACCATATTTAAAAACAAAACGTACATCGAAAGAAAGTGGATTCAAGCAGATCCCGAGGTATACCTCTGCGATCCGGAATTGTACAAGATGACGCTCAACGAAGCGATCGATTTTTACAGGAAAATATTTGAAGGTGTTGCCACGTTGTTTATCGTGGACGATTGCTCTTCGGATCAAGAGATTAAATATCGTAAAAAGACGTGCGCGCTAAGCAAGATGGCATTTAGCGGAAGACACGTAAATCACAGCTGTTGGTTACTGACCCAAAAGTACAACAGCGTTTTAAAAGATTATAGAGAAAACACGGCTTGGTTGGCATTATTTTACTGCAAAGATAAAACATCGTTTGATCAAGCGTTAGACGAAAACGACGTCGTACCCATTGAAGAACGAGATTATATAAAACGACGTTTGAGAGATGTGAAATATAGTAAATTGGTCGTATACACCGAACCTCCAGTTAGTTACGAGCTACTTGATAGCTAGGTGAGTAACAATTAATAGCTAGGTGAGTAACAATTAATAGCTAGTTGAGTAACAATTAATAGCTAGGTGAGTAACAATTAATAGCTAGGTGAGTAACAATTAATAGCTAGGTGAGTAACAATTAATAGCTAGTTGAATAGCAACCTATTTAACAAGCTACACATGTATTACAATTTGTTAATCAACAAACGTCAACAAAATACATTTTGTTGTTAGTAAATGATAGCAATATTCAAGTATATGCAGTTTTTGGCTATTATCATCATATCACTTAATCTATCGTTTTACACCTACGAATACTTTTGCTTTTGTAACAAAGTTGCAACAGCTACAACAAAATTAAATTCGTTTCTAAATAAATGGAGGACCTAAAACTGACTTTAACGAACGAACAAGATCACAACGCAGAACATAAAGATCGTTTGTGCGGTGTCGTAGCAGCCGGAAACTCTAGAAAGTACTTGGGAAAGGAATACACCGTTAAACATATCGAAGCTCTTGACAGTAAAGAACTCGACAAGCTGTATCATCTGTACGAAACTAAATTTGGAAATGAAATTGTTAAAACCGTTGGTAAATACACTTTAAGTCTATTTTCGAGAGTGTTAGCTGTTGTTACACCCGTACAAGTTTTAGGATATAACGTCACTATAGATTCTGAAGAAGAACTCACCAACGACTTGAGTTCTGATCCTATTATAAGCGCGAGTATGGCTGGTATGTTGAGCGACGTTTGTTACAAGTACGGAACTTTAATATCACCCCTAGTTGCTACGATTATCACAACAAAACATTTGAAATTTAATAAACCTAATATAATAAATGGAAGATCAGAAAGCAGCGACAGCAACGCCTGCAGCTCAACCAGCAGAGACAGAGACGCCCCAACTGATAAAAACAACGTCGTCACCGACGGTAACGAGAGTGACCAAGACTAAAAATCCTAAACGAATTCAGCAGGGTAAAGCTTTAGCCGAGCACAATAGACAGATGAAATTAAAATTAGCAAAAATGAACGTAACATCGGACGAAGCTACGAGCTCACCAGACTATAACTCTTGGGTGATGTGGGGGGCTGTAGCGTCTATAATAGGGGTGGGGCTGCTGGTACTAAAAAGTAAGGCAACTGCGCCGGTAATACAGCCAGTGCCGGTAGTCACGCAACCCACTACACCCAGCGTCCCCAAAACGCTAGACATGGAATAAACCAGCAATTTAAAAATTGTTATATTAAAAACGATGAGTAACTTTGACACCAACGGAATAGCAAATACGATTTATCACGGAGCCGTCATATCGGGTCTTTCGATGGGATACGCCATGATAGGAGCTAAACTACTCAAAATGAAAGCGCCGGATTTAAACAAACTAAGCGTAGAAGATGCGGCTAAATTGACGGGCATTATAAGTGGAGCTCTGGCCACGCAAAATTGGTTGGTGACCCAGGGTATACTACCGGGCAGTATAATGAAAACGGCATAATTTAAATAGGTTTATTAAATAAATGGATGGAGAAGGATTTTACGATCCAGACTATGAAAGAACAGATGATAACAATGATGATGATGTAGCAGAGACCAATCTGGATTGGGACGATACTTTTGATAATACCCAACTTCCACCGGTAGACACAGAAAGCGTCCTCGACACGGGTACAATAAGCAGTTTATCTATAGAACTAATAAAAGAAGATGTTGATTCATTTTACAAACAAAATAATATAGACCCCGCGTTTATCGACCCCAACGATTTTGAAATTGGTAAAGACAGAAATCTATACGTTAAAACATATAAAGGTCGAGAACCATTATCTTATAGACGAGGTGGTCAAAGAATATATTACAAATTAAGTACCTTACAAAGTAAATATGGTACCGCATTTATTCGCGACACCCTCAAAATCGCTGACTATAAACCAACACTACTTGCCAAACTAAAAGATAAACTCGAAAAAGTACAACCCGAGAGTATCCCCATGACAGAACTACCCAGAGTCACCGATGAGGTTATCGAGATTATAGACGATTTACAACGCGACACTGGCGCTCAAACGGAAGGATTAAATTACAGAGAACTCCAGGGTTTAGACAAAAGTCTTCAGACGTTGAGAGGTAACCTAGAACTTAATTTAGCGCGTCTCGCAGAACTAGACCAAGAGATATTTGATGCCGAACATGAATTAGGTGATCATAGGATCAGCGAAGAAGAACGACGAGAGTTAAACGATAAATTGAGCGACTTAGACGCTGAAAGATCTGCCAGATTAGAAGCCGCAAAAGCCAACGAACGAGGGCTCAAAAGTCAGATCGCTAGAATCAAAGAAACGATTAATAAAATATTAGGCGACGACACGACTCTGGCGGAAAAGATCAGAACTCTGTTTAGAGAACAAGGTGTGACGGTAGTGAGTATTTTAGCCGCTTTGAGTTTAGCCATCAGCACGATAGTGAGTAGCATCGTCGCTAGCGTGAGAGGTGCAGGTGCCCCACCCGCGCCATCGCCAACACCTGCACCAACACCAACACCAACACCAAAAGGTGGTATCAAAGAGTGGATTTCAAAACAACTCGCTAATTTTGCATCTGCTCTTCAAAAACTGGGAGTGAGCGCGTTGGGTGCTCTGCCGGGTATCATAGGCAGCGTACTCAGTTGGATATTTAACGCGCTGAGTAAGTCCGTATCGTGGTTGGCCGAACACGTGTGGGCTTTGTTTTTGGGTGTGGGAGCCTTGGTGTTTGCGTACCTGCAAAAACGATGGTAGTTATAGTTATAATCAAGTTTAAAAAAAAAAAAAGCCTTACCAGCACAAAGTTGGTAAGGCTTTTTTTTTTGTCTTGTGAGATTAGAGTGTGACTTATCGCGTTGCCTCGTAAGCCAAAATACCCATGCCAACGATAGCTAACATTCCTACCGTCAACGATAATTTTTCGTCTTGGTGAGTTTGTAGTTTCGTGGGTTCTTGGGTTAAAACTGTAGGTGCAGGTGCTGGTGTTGGCGCTGGTGTTGGTGCTGGTGTTGGTGCTGGTGCTGGTGTAGGTGATACAACATCGTTCGTCATAGGCTTTAGGGGTGTTGGTGGCGCGACGTCATCGGTGTCATCAAAAGAGTCGTCCGGTTGAGGTTGTGAGTTTAAATCTAACACCAAACCAGTGTTCATACTCTGGGTAGCGATTTGAAGATTGTTGTTATAGCCGTCGTGCGTTCCAACCCTCAAGTTCATATCCGATGGAATTAAATACAACCCCGGTTTCACGACAAAATTTAAAGGCGTTCTGGCATACTGCAAAGAGTCTTGAAATTGATCGATACTCGTTTCCATGTCGTCTACTGCATTGATGATATCTTCAACGATGACGTTAAATTGTCTCTGAGCGTCTAATCCAGTTCCCGGTGATAATACGCTCGTTTTTGTTTGAGCCTGCGCACCGAGTAAAGCATACACTTAAGATCTAATTGATTCGTTGATCTTTATGATTCCCGCGGAGGTAAACGAACTCGTGTTGGGTATAAAATCTAACCAAGCCTTTTGTACCGATTCATTTTGTTCGATGTAAATAACCGTCCAAGGAACATAAAGGCTTCCACTCTTTTTAGGACTGTCTAGACCGTGGTAGCCGCCGTAAAGAACATTGGGTTTGTTGGGTAATGCTTTATCATATTCACCAACCGCCACAAACTTGCCTTTATTAAAGATATATGAGGTACCTAAACCGTTAGATTTTGTGTCTCTCGTCTGTTTAAAAGACTTGTTTTGATCTATGCCAAACAACAAACAGGTATCGGTAAATGCTCTGTGATTATAACTGTTGTCTAGAGCGTTAAATGCGTCATCTCCCGGTAAAGGAGCGGCAATGTCGTACAGGATCTTTCTAACCGTAAAATATAAATGAAAGTTAAAGATGGCCCAAACGTAACGGTTGCTCGCGTTTAAAAGATCAAATCCAATACCGCAGCCCGTAGTAGCGCAGTAGATTGCAAAATTTAACTGATTTTGATAAAACGACATGGGGTGTGATTTCCAACGATCTACATCCTCGTCTGTCTCAACGTGAGGCAATTTGTAGTCCGAGGTTAAGTCGGGAAACATGGTTAAAAACCCGTTGGTATTATTAACTATGACCTCCAGTTCACTGGGTTTAGTGCTGTTTAAAAACTTTGCTTGGGGTGCAGCTTGATGTTTTAGCTCGTTTGCCTTGGCTACATTTTGATTTACTTGTCTCGTTACCTGATCGGCTATCGATTGTATCTGCTTTTTTAACGACTTAAAATCACTCATTATTTTAGTTTCAGTTTTAATATAAAAAGACTTTAAAATAAATGCATTCGTTTCACTTGTTTCAAAATGAGCAGACGTTTAAATTAGAAGACGTCGTAGATAATTTAAACGGTCAAAAATCTATACGCGTAAAAAGGGTGATGTTTAACGCCGGATATTTTAATATTTCCAGCGCCACGGAGATTGATTGGTATACGAATATAGACGGGAGACCAGCTGAAAGACCTGATGATGATAGAAGATACGAACGGGTTGACTCAGATATAGCAGTAAGAACAGATAGAGATTTTATTGAATCGTTGATACCCGAGTACCCCTACGACTTTTTAATTAACGACGAAAATACTTTTAATAGAGTTATAAACGATCTTATAGAAGCGTACGAAGAAGATAGACTAGACTCTGCTTTAGAATCGATCAAAAAAGAAATAGAACAAATAATTGAAAGACAAAGAAATTTACACAATAAAAGTCAAGAAAGAACACTAACCGACGTACAACGCAATACGATTATATTTTTAATAACAACTTTATTTGAAAGAAAAGGCTTCATCAATGAAGGTAAAAAGATAGCGCTAGAATATATCGAAGGTATAATAAGCAAACCTAGGGTTAGACTAATTAGGCAAGCTGGGATAACAATACGGGGGAGTCTTATCATATCTGGTGATGATTTAGATTTTATTTCTCCGAGTCATTTAGTGCCGTTACCAGCCGGAGTCACCGGTTCGGTCACCATCCCACCGGGGTGGTACGACGTCGATTGGTTCGATTTCATTTTAAATTCTATACCCGGGGTAAGTTTTAGAATATTTAGAGAATCTAAAAATGTGACGTTGGTCGTAACCGACGTAAATCTCAAATTGCGCTTGAACAGAGAAGTATCTCGATTACTCAATTTACCCAAAGGAAGACTGATACCCAAAGTGGTGTATACGGGGTCTTACGACGTTAATCCGTTTAAATTTTTGTTTATTCGCTGCCCGCAATTAAGTAGAGTGAAAACTTTTTAGATGGTCGTCCTTCTGACATCTTAAAAATCGTACCCGTGGCTACGCGCAAACCCGAGCCTGATAGAGTCAAAGATTTCAAAAAACTTAAAAACGGTATAATCGACAAACTGACATTTTCTATCACAGGTGAAAGGGGAAAGATCATCAACAACAAGGGTGTGAGTATAATGATAGAGTTGGAGATCTTTTAATTTTAAAATGTTTTTATATTAAAAACATGAGTGTAGATGGTAAGGCGTTATACCCCGATATTTCTGGAGATGTACTCCAATTAAATACTAACGAAGAAACAAAAGTGTACAGACTTAAAAAGATTGAAGAGATTCGATCTTTAATCTTGAAAGAGAGAGACCACCGAGAGCGCACTTATAAAAAAATAAAGAGAATGATCGACACTATTAACTACATAGAGCGAGGAGTCGAAGGATTGGGGTTTATAGCAGGGGCTGTCGGTATTCCCGCTCTCTTGGGTGTTATATCAGCCCCCGTTGGATTGGTGTTAGAAGGAACGTTTATGGGCGCTTTTGGTGTAGATATTCTGCTTAGAATCGCGTCTAAGCGATTATCCACCAAGCTGAAAAAGCACGACCAGATTAAAATATTAGCAGACTCCAAACTTAACACGATTGAAGAATACGTGTCTCAAGCCATCAACGACGGTGATATATCGCACGAAGAGTTCTTACTGATTACGAGAGAACTCGCAAAATTTAACGAGCTTAAGCAAAAAATTAGAACAAAGACCAGCACAAAGCTTCAAAAAATTAAAAACGATACAGACTTTGAAAAAGAAGTTAAAAAACGGGTAGACGAACGGCTGGCAAAAGAAAAAAAATCTCTTATCGAAAAACTTACAAGTTCAAATTCTCGGTAAATAAACATTATGAAAGCGATCCGCCGAGTTATACCTCTATTTCACCTCTTAGGGCTACACCCTCGGCCCCGCCTTTATTGTAGTGGTCATCGTATCTTTTTAGTGCCTTATTAAATTGATTTTGAGTCACTTTAAATAAATCTCTAACTCGTTCTTTGTTCCATCCAACGACGTGATGATAACACGCCGCTATTAACGACCGTTTAACGCAACCATTTCCCCTCAATGTTTTGTAATTAACGAGCTCGTTATATTTATTGATTGTTTCTTGGACATCTTCTGAGTCTTGCTCTGGACAAACAGAAAATATAAGTTTCTCCACAGTTTTTCTTTTATTTCTTTTTAAAGTTGACCAATTGATACGATCTTCTTGCGCATTTTCTGCCGAAAAATCAAAGTAACGTGAAACTATTTCACCGCACGTTTCACAAACTAAAAAACCATTCTCGATGATTATATGGTGATCGCACTGATCTGTTTTATCAGATAGCTCGAGGTTTTCACTCTGAAAAAAAGTCATGGATATATCTAATAAAAACCGATATTATTTTTTAATAATTTTTCAAGTACTCGTCGGTCTGAACATATTACTCTCCATTTTAAAAAAAAGCTTCTCTACCTTTTCACAGATAGAGAAGCTAATTTTTTTTGCCCGAGTTTCAAGGTCACGTGGTGGTGACTCACACATTTTTCAAGGTCACGTTGTTAACCCCACATTCCTATCATGCCTCAACACGTTTCAAGGTCACATTGTGGTGACTCACACATTTTTCAAAGTCACGTGGTGGTGACATCACCTCATTTTAGCGACGACAGATTTATTTTTTTAACTCCAGAGCGACAGGGCCTGACTTGACACACATTTTTCTTTTTTGCTCCCAAACCTGACGTCAGATTTCTAAAACATTTGCCACGGGGGATTCCCCTATATTTTTAAGAATCGAGAGCGGCGTGTCCAGACCGACCGCAGATTTTCCATTTTGGTCCCATACCCCCACCTCCCCTACTACTTATAGTGACATTGAAGCATAGACCTAATGCCGTGATGACACTACAGTTTGATACAGTTTGTTTGTTGATTGGCCTTTTTAGCTAGAAAGCTTCCTAAATCCACCAAAATCAAACACTGATCAGGAAAAAGTGAAGATGTACAGTGTATACAGCCGTGTTAGTCTGATATATATATGACTTGAAGCTTTGCATGGGGGATGAGATAAATTAAAAAGTTTGCGGGTAACACCAAGTGGATAGATATAATTATAAGAAGGTATAATTATAAGAAGGTAGCACTTTAAAAACTAACGAAAATTAAATTTATGGCATTTACAGGAAAAAAAAGTGGCAACAGTCTTTGTACAGGCATGCAACTTGTCCTCGGATCCGCTAATTTCCTTGTTTTTGACTTCTCATGAATGCCATTACAAATTGAAAACCACTGTAAAAAGTCTTGTAGGCTTGGAATTTCCATACTTTTTCTAAATTCCCAGTTGCATGCCTGTTTGTATTTTAACAAAGCTGGAACATGAAGCCATATGACAACTTATATTGCCATGGCTGTAAAATTATTGTTCGTTTTGGTTAACACAATTATTAAAATACCAAACATTGAATGCAATGCTGTAAGATTTGCATACTAGTGCCTTTCAAGAGCTGACAATAAAAACACTTTTGCAGCCTTTCTCAGGTGGGAGTCGAACCCATGACCTCCTGCTTTAATACTCGTGCAGATGTCTTACCACTCAACCTTTGAGCTTGCTGGGATTAACTGTATGATTTCAGCCAAAACATCAGAACAAAATATGCCATGACAGCAAACTCATAAATACGTCTTGCTGTACATCATCTCATTTCTCACCAATGTCCTTTGTCAATTGTGTGGCTTTTGTTTTGATAGGTCTTGATGATGCGCGGAACACGGCCCACTTAGCATGGCGCATGATGTGTGATGGATGCCTCATGAAAATCACGCGTTCTATGCCGGGGGTAGGTCAACAAAAAGTGTATAGCAGAACATAATGCTTATTTCCTATGCAAATTGTGACTTCCAAATAAGATCTGGGACCTATTTCATGGTGCTGCATAATAGTCGGCAGAAAATTTGTGCTAACTATAGCAGAAACTTGTCCTAACCGTAATCACTATTTCATGGCTTGGATGTGCTAAAGGTTGTGCACGCATGGAGATTGCTGTTGTTACGTCACTGATTTAAGCGACTTTTTCCTCTGATAAGCATACGATTTGCTTTGCTTACTGCTTACAGTCTCCATGAAATAGGCAACAGCTCTGTTACCAGAAAATCTTGTGCTTAGCAGCACTATGAAATTGGACCCTAGGTTGATCTTAGCTTATTTATTACCTTATGTTATATATGACCAAAATGTTAGTGTATAATATGTATTTTTCTGTGATATTTCTGTGATAGTTGTTATTTGATGTGACCTCTACAAACTGAAGAATGACTATATTTGTGGCGACTTTAATGTGTACATTAAATGTTACTGGCACAGTTGTAGTAAAAAAATAACCTCACAAGTCCATCACAAAGCATCAAGTCAAATGAAACACAATTCAAGTGAACAATTCAAGTGATAATTTTGAATGGCCTCTAAGGAATTTTTGCCATTAAGTCAGTTTGCCGGGTTATGTGGCTTGTATGTTTTCACTTGTTTTTGTGTTGTGCTGTGTGTTGTCAATTACATGTACATGCAGGTCGGCATTGAGAGAAATACACTACCACAATGTTTGTATTGTAATGAATTGTGATGTATCAAGTTTTTGTTCATAGTACAGCAATAAATTGTGTTTTAAATATATTTCAGGTAAACATATTTCTTCTTTGTTGTCCATTTGTTCTTATGTTCAAAATGTAGTGTTGTCTGTGTGTCAAGCTGTTTAAGTGTCTTTTCTCTACTATCAACTATTTTTGTCAAGATACACAAGGCAAAAATGTTTTCACTTAATTTTATTACAGACGCAGCAGCTGAAACGAAAACAGACAGCCCAACATCCAGAACAACCAACAAAAGTACAGGTCAAACCAAACTCAGGCAAAGAGAGGCAGGAGCCAGACAGCCTATGTGTGAACACACATAGGTGCACAGATTCGGGGGACAGACTGATCAGTCACACACAGGGTATCTGTGATGACTTTTCGCACAGCGGCAAAATCCGAAACACGTCTTTGTCATCTTCTATTCATTTCAAAATTTGGGAAGATGCCACACAACCGACGACCGTTTGCAGTGTTATCAGACCAGAAACATCTCTCCCCAGCCTTAAAGATGATGAAATTGGCTTAAAATCCAGTAAAAATGAGGCAACAGAGGTCTTCCCGGTGCAGACAAGTCTAGGAGCTAAAATTCAGAATGAAAATAGAGGCGTGAACAAAGGCAAAGCAAATGAGGCAAAGCTGCAAAGTTTGAACAAAGGAAAACCGGCTTTGTTTGCTAGGAACACCTTCAATTCTAGGAGTAGCAATCGCAACGGTAATATCTGCGGAAATAAAAATGCGTGTAGCAAAAGCGATGTAGGTGAAAATGCGCTCCAACATACAGCTTCACATAACTTCGTGAACAAAATTACAACACGGGTAGAAAGTTCAGTAAACACCACTACCAATGCTGTACCAACCAGGAAGATCAATAAGCAGTTTGCTGGCTCGGCAAGAACAGGCCTGCAATCGACAGCGACTTCTCCTGCGTCTTTGCACGAGAGTTCAACAAGTCCTCATACACCCGTTGTCTTCAAAACTCCATTGAGCACGCCCTTACATAAGCAGTCAGTCAAGCCGTCTCCGTCCGATGGGTTCAAAACTCCCTACGCGCCCAGGACTTGTACCACCCCTGGGTCGGGAAGTTTCAAAACACCGACACAGCCGAGCAACACTTGCGCTACACCCTCTCTCGTGGGCGGCAAAATCACCCCTCCCGTTTGCCAGTGCGGTCGGAGGGCAAAGAGACGCACTGCCCAGTCGCCAGGGCCGAACATGAATCGGGTTTTCTACTCTTGCGCCTCGGGGCGCAGGAGCAGCGAGGCGAGACTGAAAGATGTCACCAACTCGAAAAAAGGGTGCGGCTATTTTAAGTGGGAGTCGATGGTTTTGGCAGAGAAACAACGGTTAGTGGCAACCTCGCCGGTTAATCAAGTCAGTCCCTGGTCAGCACAGAGACGGTCAGCAGTGACGTCTACTTCGCAAATTAAGAAATCTGCAGCCAAATTTTCTACTTCCAAGACAGTTACTCCTGTTGGCTTCACAGGAAAGAGACTTGGTATTGCAATGAGAGCTGTACTACGACAGCAGAACCAAGTTAAGCTGTAGATCAGGGTTATAGACTTTAAAGAAATAGTCCCTTGTTGATGCAACTACATGTACCATATTGTCACTTTTCGGGACAGGCAGCGCGCGTGCTGTATTCATGAAGGCCAGCCATCGGAAAAAATGTTGCAACCTGATGCCACTTGTTTCTTCATACATGTATATCATCTCAAGGAAGGTCAGTCATAGCAAAAATGATAAGATATGAATCTGGGACTGAGAAACATGTCCAATTTTGTTAGGAAATACTTAGAAAATAGTCTTGACTCTCCATAGACTTTGTACAAAACCGCTGAAGTGGCGTCAGGTTGCAACATTTTTTTCCCAGCCATCTTTCAGCTTCAGTGTAAAAAAATGCATGAGAATACTTTTTCTTCATTTTTTGTTGCTGCATTAGAATATGGCTGTTATGCAAATAACAGCACGTATGATGCCTTTTCCAAAACATGGCAGAAAAACTACATTCTTCCAAACCATTGAAGAATCAAGTGTGCAAATAAAATTAGAGTTTGCTTTGGAATTGAATTGAAGGGAGCACAAGCATAAAACGAGCAGTGATGGTAAGTGAAAGGTACATGTACTTGCGTTGTGCTGATCCACAGGCACAGTTGTTCATCCATTTCTTTTTTTTGTACTTCCCTTGAATGCCATCAAAAATTGAAAAACACAGCAGTGGCTCTGGTAAAGCGTAGAATTTCCTCGTTTGTGACTTCACAGATAATGATGTCTGCATTTACCTTTGCGAATGATTTAATTTTTACCATGGAAGGAGAGGTTTTGACTCGCAGGCTGGTCTCAAAAGCCCTCTGTTGTATTCTCAAGGGAGGGTTTGGGAACCAGTCTAGGGCTCATACCATACTGGTTCCCACAACCTGCTGTCTTAATACATTAACAATCACTGCATACCAGGGAAGTGACCAATAGATCCTTTGCTAATTTTATTTCAGCGACGAAAAAGCAAATTCTATTTCATCGACACAAATGTTGTTTCAAACTCAATGTTATTCCAAGCATTCTTTATTTACAACACACTAACTATACAAGCATATGTACGTTACTACCACTTGCACTACCACAAAAAAAAATATTTACATTGTTTCCCCGGTGAAAGTTTTGAGTTTTCCAGAGTATTTTAAAATTGGAACTGATAAATGAAACTTTTGTCATTTCTATTTAAAACTGACATTGTTTTAGCAAAACTTATAATCCTCACGCAGGATTTTGGTTAATTGGGACATTTCCACCAAACTTTGCTTTCCTCACAAGATAGTTATATACAGTACATTAGAGTTGACCCTCACTTTTTATCAAGTCATGTAAATAATTGATAATAATTTATAGCATGCAAAAAGTATCAAACTTTTTCAGAAGAACAGACCATATTCCAATGTCGCTTATCAACTAATTTATATGTAATACTCCATACAAAAGCCAGAAATGAAAATCAATTATCCTCAAGCAAACTCGATCCTGCTTGGTTGATCCATGGCAACCAACTATGCTACATTATCCCATATACCACAGTCTATACCGCACTCCGCGTATCGCGCTATTCCGTGATGCGCGCGCCATTCCTGCTGTATGCACAGGTAGCTGTGAAAAGTTGGTGTACAGCTTGCTTCATAGCCCAACTGTACTGCATATCAAGTTTGCTTGAAGTAAAATGGTAGTTATATGACTTACTTTTCATTGCTGACGGGACACAACTGAGGAATTAAGGATTGTCCTCTTTTTTTTTAACCCAATGTAAAAAGAACACAGCTTTTTCCAAAACTGAATTTATTTGAGGTAATAAGTATATATTTATTGTATTGAAATATGGTATTGTGTAGAAACACCATATGGGCAATTCCACGGTTACTCACGTTACATTTTTGATGTACTTTTGAGTTTCCTTGGGCTGTAATTACCTTACTGAAAAGGTTTAATAACTGTTATCCCCATGGTAGATAGAGTAGACCTAGACCTACCTAAGCACCAAAGATGACATCCAGAAAAATGTGTTATGTATGATAAACAAGACGCACAAAATTGGTTACTCACGTTACGAAAATGTAACGTGAGTAACCGTGGAATTGCCCATATACATGTTCCGGGTAAATAAGATTTACTTTTTGAAATTCGAACGATTTCATCACATCAAGGTCAAGGATCATATTTCAAAGATCCACATTTGAAATAAAACTAACCTGAAACATCTCTGAATAGATCTATTTTTAAAAATATTTTGACAGGATATAACTGTCTGATAATAAATGACATGCATTTGTCCATTACAGTCAACTTGTACAGTTGTGGTCATTTTTCCTTCGTTTTTGGTATGGTAAAGAAACAAACCTACCAGTAACTTCCTTGGCATCATCCATCAATTCTGCTGTATGCTAGCAAACTACATCAATAAATAAGGGAATAAATGTGTGTTCGGGAGGTATTATATCTGTTTAAGACCGGTGGGAGTCTGGATGGGTGATACTTACCCGAGGCAAATCATCACCCATCCAGACTCCCACCGGTCTTAAACAGAGTGTTTAATACCGACCGAACACATATTTATTCCCATTCATAAATACCTTTTCGGTCCAAAAAAAAAAATCTTTTTGGTCCAAAACTAAAAACAAAATCAAAAACTAGACGTTGCCAACCATTTTGTTCAACAATTTTACTTCATGTTTTGCGAAACACCCCTCGGACTATAATATGGAATGCCCCTCCACAACTTGTTACCTTATAAGGAGATTGGCGTGCGCGTCGCCGTACAGCGCAATGTCGCACAAAACGCAGCTGGGCTGGTGTAGTGTGAATTTCGGACCATGAGATACTGATTCTCTGGTTGTATTGCGCATGCATACGTGAGGAATGTGAACGTTTAACGTTAAAAGGCACCAGATTTCATTGGAGTCCAAATTTCATGTGACACTGGAAAAGTGTTTAAGACCAGCTAGCCATGTCTTTATCATCCGTTTAAGACCGGCCACGTGACGGGTTCTCGACCAATAGGAATGCGTAAACTGTCTTAGGTATTTATGAATACAAAATAATAACAATCAAGCACTGTGCTATATCAATGCCATATATCTTGGGCAAATTGTTGGCAATTGAGCTTCCTGTATACAGTAATTGCGGTTTGGATGTATGGTCTGAAGAAGATATTACATTATGGCAAAATTAGGTGTACAATTTTAGGGTTTGAAATGACCAGTTGTTTAAAAAAAAAACCCAGAAAGCACTGGAAACTTGGATTTATATACATGTATTTGAAAATACCAAGGTGCTATGGTTGGAATTGGAATGAGCTCATCAGCTTGCTGTTTGTTGCAGGCCTAGTGGTCACCGAGTATTGTGATGGGATTAGCAGCCTCAAACGCTTCTATCAAATCCTTGTGGTATACATCAATCTAAAGGAGAAAAGAATGCTTTATTTTACAGAAATCTAAAACAGTTTGATGGGAAAACACAAATGTCCAAGCAATCATTATTCGAGTTGTTTGCAAGCAAAATTGGAAGGGGAAAATGCTTTTGCAAAATCCATGAAGTGTGCATCAATCTATAAAACAAACGGAACTACCCATTTTTACATTTATCAAAAAACTGAGTATCGAGGGGGAAAATCATTAATAAGGACCTTGTGAGGACTACATTTTTCTATTGAAGTCGGATCAGTGGTAAGCATCATCTATACAGAAAACACTTCTTAATTCAAAGTTTTCTTAGAAATTCCCAATATATGTAATGTTCACAATCCACAAAATTCACAGGAGAGACGGAGGGACAGATTGGTTTTTTTTATACATATGCTTCTGGCTAGTCTCAGTCCACTGTTTTTGTTATTTTCAAATTTCCAATTATTTTTGCGAGCTATGGCACTGTCTCAAACTATGAGTTGTGTCGGACACAATTTTTCGTTAAATCTGAGGCCTAAATTAACATGGGTTGTCTGTTAAAACAACCACCCACACTGCTGAATATTGGCTGCAACTTTCCCCACTCCTATGCAAAGGAACGGAGCAAGTGAGAGTGTTTGTACTTACACTTTGTAGCATCTCTGAGTAGTTGACTCTGGCAGTGTTCATCTTATCGTCGTGAACATTCTTAGCTTCGGCCAACTGTTGAATGGACAAAAAATTAGCCAAGTCATGAAATTAATTCTGTGCCTTTAGTCCAAACTGAAGTTTTTGTTTTTACTTGGGCCAAAATTAATATATGTGGGGAGTAGAAGGACCCTTAACGTAAGATAGTTGGCAGGACATTATGGAGACATTTTCATCCAATTTCATTGAATTTTAAGAGATACTGCAGTGTCATTCACCGAAATACGTTCAATTTTTTTAGTTACATGTAGTTACACTTTTTGGAGTTTTTTGCGTAATGTGAGCATGTTTACAATGATTTGCACACTGTAACTCTGAGGCCATTCTCAAAACTTGGCTTGACATACTGCATTGAACTGCAGTCTATATGATCTTCTTCTGAGAACCTTAAAGTTGTGTTCCCCGTGCTCTTAAACAAATTCAATAGTTTTCTATTAATAAATTTTCCACTTCTATGTTTTATTCCGACCAAACCCCCCCCCCCCATTCCCCCCCACCCCCCTTATTTTGACGTCTGCAACACTCTGAAAACAAGTTTTGTTTCTGGCACAAATTGATCTGCTTTGCGAGCAGCCTGGCTCCTGGGCCGTACATTATCGATGCTGATTGTGGGGCGGGAACCAGCCTACGCCACGAGAACGAAATTATTGTCTGGCAGCCAATAATTCAAATGTTAAGTAATAATTCAATAACTAAACATGGGCCAATTTTTTTCAGTCAATGTCTCATTGAAAAGTGAATAACTTGTGCATTGCTAAAAAAAAATAGCAAAATGCTATTGTGGGGCGCTGTGGTCCAATGGTTACGGTGTTCGACTCGTGTGCCGTGGTGCATGGGTTCGAATCCTGACCGTGGGAACATGGTACTTGTGCTCTTGAGCAAGGCACTTTACCATTATTGCTTCGTCCTTCGGATGGGACGTAAAGCCGTAGGTCCCGTGTGTTGTGTAATGCACGTTAAAGAACCCAGTAACACTTATCGCTAAGAGAAGGGGTTTGCCCCGGTGTTTCTGGCAGTGGCTGCAATATGCGCCACAGTACCTTGTAAACCATTATAAGGTGCTACATAATGGGTCTCATATTTCTCATAAACTTTATTTACCTTTCTTTAATAATGGACATAATTTCCAGCGCCTTGAGTACCTAATTGTTGGTAGATACGTGCGCTATATAAGACTTCGGTATTATTATTATTAAAATATAGAAACTGAATCGGGATGAAAATCCAAAGATTTTTCGGGATGAAACCGAAGAATAGCACGGGAACGCAGCTGTTAAGTGTGCGTGGATAATGGGTATCACTGGGAAATCCACGTATGACAGGACAATCAATGCCTTACCTGTTGTCTGACTTGGGTTTTCTTGTCTTCGATAGCGGAGATCTGATCCATCTTCTTCTGCTGCTTCTGTGAACAACTTGCAAGATTACTGCGCAAAGGAAACGCGAGTAGGAAACATTGAGGTTCACTTGTTAAAAGAGAAGGTTTCTCAGAATGCTGGGGATATCACACGCAGATGCAGATTAAGTCAATTTCGCTGCTGAAAATAGAAGCAATCCCTCAGCAGAGACAATGACAGTATTGTCTAGATACTTCAGTTTGTAGAACATTGATACAAAGTATTGATTGTGGCACATGTTTCTGTATTATGCATAATCCAGCCAGTCGACCCCGGCAATCTTGTTGGTCGCGAGGTAAGACGTCTGCACTAGTAAGCAGGAGGTCGTGGGTTCCCAGTCAAGCAAAGTTGTGAATTGTTCTCACTAGCTCTCAGACAGCACTGAGTTTATCAAAAAAATTGGTGAAGGGCAAAACCCAATATTGGAATCCCTTTCCAGTCAGTAAATATTTGTTAAAAAGTAACACAGGTTTCCCTTAAAGGTACAGTCCATCATTTGTAATTTGTGCATTTTGTTCGTTTGAAGCAACAAAAGTGCTCAATATCTGAAGAAGGATGCTGAACAACCAATCTGATGAAGTTTCAGCTCAGCTTCAGCTGCATTTTTCGAGAAAAACAACATTCTAGGATCTCGATTTCAAATCAAAAGTTGCTGAATCATGTTTGAATTGGGCCTGAATCCAGCGTCCGAGACACGTTCTCACTAGCCGATTGCAGCTACGCGATGTCGCGCACTGATCCGACGAATTATAGCAACCGCGCACGCGTGTGCGTCGTGCCAATGCTTGCGCGCGCTTCGCCGAATAACAAAACAAACTACAAATTTGAATTTCCTACGGTGCTTCTTAAGACGCACCGTTGGAAAGGCCTTCTTTCGTTGATTTCTTCAAAATGACAGCTTGCCAGAAAGAATAATTTCACAGGGAGTTTAGTCCCCTTACTATCTTTCAACCAAGTATGTTTTTCAACAATAATTACGCCAGTAATACTTTTTGGATAGCTGCAAATGATGGACTCTGGCTTTAAGCTGGCCTCAGGTCGACGGAACCGTCGGTATCAAGCACAAAAGTTATGCTCAGGTCGAAAAACTGAGGAATCGGGTTATTCTCGTGGAACAAGTGGCATCTTGACACAGAATAATCGCAACCATGCTCACGTAACTCATGACGTGACAATGATTCACAATAAAGAAGATCCATAAATACACACAATCATAACTTCACACATGTGGACTACGATTGATTCCCGCCTGTCGGGCACACGTTCCGTCGCGGTGTCGAAGTTAAAATTTTTCAACTCTTACGACTGTTGATTGTTTTTTAGTATACACTGATGACAATCATCTCAATATTCGCCGAAAAAATTGGCGACTTAAATGTTCTTGATGGTCGCAGCTCAGGCGTAGCGCGATCCTGAAAAGTCAGTGGCTGACTGTTTTGCGTCGTTGGAAGGTCGACCTAAGGACAGCTTGAATTATTGATACAAACAAAATCACCAGACAAAGTTTGAAGTTTGGGGTTACCTTTCCATGGCTGTGATGGCCTCTCGGATGTCTTCCTTGCTCCGTTGATGCTGGAGCTGTACCTTAGCCACCTTGTCTTGTTTAGACTCCAGCTGTCTGTTCAGCTGAGCCTTTTTAGCGGTCAGGTCTCTCAGGGCGTCCTTCTGGCTCAGGATGTGATCCCGGACCTTCTCCACTTCACCCTTGGCATCCCTGTAAAACAAGAGAAGAACAAAACAAAAACAGGTCTGAATTTGTCTAAATTAACTATCAATAATCTAAATTATCAACTAGATTTCAGTAAGGCCCCATTTCAATTCATAACCGGGACGAGTTCCGGACAAGTTGTGGGTAGAATCATTTACTTGTCCAGAAGAAGCTGTGTATCTGTCCAAGACATGTTCCGGGGAAATTTTAATTAGCAACTGCTTGACTCACCAATACTGATCACTTCATTGCGGGAAGATTGCGGGGAAGTTGTTCAGAATCCTGCAACTTATATTATACCCGATAGTAATACCGAAGTCTTTAATAGCGCACGTATCTACCAACAATTAGGTACTCAAGGCGCTGGAAATTATGTCTATTACTAGAGACAGGTAAATGAAGTACATGGGAAATATGAGAACCATTATGTAGCACCTTTATAATGGTTTACAAGGTGCTGCGGCGCATTAAGCAGCCACTGCCAGAAACACCAGGGCAAACCCCTTCTCTTAGCGATAAGTGTCACTGGGTTCTTTAACGTGCATTACACAACACACGGGACCTACGGCTTCACGTCCCATCCGAAGGACAAAGCAATAATGGTAAAGTGCCTTGCTCAGGAGCGCAAGCACCATCTTCCCACGGTCAGAATTCGAACCTATGCACCACAGCACACGAGTCGAACACCATAACCATTGGACCACAGCACCCCACTATACAATGTCAGCAACTTGTCCAGAACTCGTCTTGGATATGATTTGAGACGGGCCCTAACATATCTATTAGACTACGGGGCTGAAATTTAACTGGATCGGAAGTCTTATTACTAAACCACCAGGGTGATATTTGTCAGTATTTTTCCTGTTTTCAGGTTTTCTTTTGAAAATCCCTTTGAGATCTGGAATTTGCGAGATTTTACCATACAGGTCTCTGTACCTACGTGTATAAAGGTTTACATAGGACCAAAAATTGGTATTTTAAGGTGTGACTATAGCAAATTATACAAAATTAAAGAAATTGTCTTGTTCTACAGTAAGCTCGAAAAGTCAGAAAGTTTGGACTGGTATTTTGTATACCCTGACTTTTGTGCGAATGAAAGTTTGCTTCGTCACCGGGTCCCCCATAGACTTGTGTGCATTTATCTGCCGTTTTTATCCTTAAGCAAACATTTTTGAATGTTGTTAAGCACATTTGTAATTGGAATACTAATTTGGCTTATTATTCTGAAGTTTCCAAATAGAGAACTGCTTCCTACTTTTGTTTTTCCAGTTCCGTGTTTATAGCTGTCAGCAGCTTGACTCCCTGCTCTCCCGCCTCACAACGCTCCAACATATTCTCCTTCTGGCTGCTCAGCTCCCGTAACCTCTGACCTTTCTCCTCTGTAGCCTTCTTCCCAGCCGCGATGGCGTTGTGCATGCGGGCCATGTCCGTCTTGATCCGCTCGGGGGACTGGATGATTTGGGGGCGGAGCTTGTTGCAGGCCTCCCGGGCCTTGAGGGCGTTGAGCTTCAGTTGCTCCTTTAAAAAGGAATCAAAGTGAAGTGTTTTATTTAAACAAACTAAGGCTGTGATGGAGGCAAAGCTGAGATGATAGCCACGGTTTCAGAAGTGGGTTAGACAGCCTGTTAATGTTTGGCCGTGTCTGAATCACTTGGCTATGGCCGGCAATAACACACGAGTCTATGGGAAGTAGCTGCTGCCACTAGCCAGTGGCTTCCATAGATGGCCATTTTATACCCGGTTGTAGCCAAGTAATTCAGACACAGCATTACTATTGGCTAACACTTGCCAGGAAATTGTCCATGTGCAGCTAAATAAGATGTTTTTATGTTACAACTTTAGTTTTGACTTTAAAACACTGTAATATAAAATATCCACAGCTGCAGCCAAAATCTTGGATACAACTCTGTCCACCTCGACTTTAGAACTACAAATGTAGCTATTTATTGATTTATGGCCAATTCAAAAAAGTCCTGATTTGTCATGTTGTCCACGGTCTTAATTGTAATTTATTAGGAATGTAATGGATTTGGGGTATTAATGGTAGTTTTGCTGTCTATAATTTGTTTAATCATTCTTTCTTTATTTGGTTCTTTTTGTATTTTTCTTTTTTTGCAACAATGGTCATTTCTCCTTTTGGAAGAAATGGTAGTCCTGAAAAGGACTGTTTGGTAACATCTTAGATGTTATTCTGCTCTGCCTTCTACTTGGTAGCCTCTTTCACGGATGCAAGTTTCAGCCCTTGTTCTTATTGCGGCAGTCAAATATCAGTCAACGTGGACAAAATGAAAATGTGGCACTTTGTTTTTCCATTGGCCAGTACACAATAAATATGTACCAGATTGGAAAGATTTTTTCGTTGTTGAAAAGCTAATGAACTATACTCTCTAAATATGTATTGAAAATTTGCAATGTACAATTTATAAACTGTGAAGAAGAGAGTTCGGTTTTGTTTTGGGGGGGACACCCTGAAGATGAAAATGACACTGAACGACAGTAATCTTCACAAATTCAAGCCCTCACAAGATTTTGATTCAACCCGAACGTTACACGGTTGAACGTACCAATCTTGCCGTTTTCTCTGAGCAGCTGGTCTTGATTTGATGGATGCCCTGCTGTAGTGAGGCCTGTTCCGCTTTGTAGCCATTCATTGTCGTCCCAAGCTCGTCAACCTTGGCAGACATCTACAACGATTCCAATATCAAACAACAAAAAGCTTTATGAAAATAACAGTTTTTAAATGATGACTTCAATAAAATAAATTTATTGCAATGAAAATTAATCACACAAATTTGAAAATTTGAAATGTTAAACTTATATACGCCTAGAGGTAAATTAATATGGAGTTTGTTGATGATGACTGATTGAATGAATGAAAGGAAACACCATGTGGGAATACATTTCTCGAACTAAAGAGAATGGTTCTTAAAAGAACCAGAGGTATAAACTCGACGTTCCTGTCAGTATGCTCTGACCGTCTTCAGGAGAGTGCCTAAACTCTAAGAAAGTAAACAAAGTACCAAATGCGAAATTGAGGAAGTGGTACTTATGTGTTTACTTTCTTAGTTTAGGTACTCTGAGCAAGACTGGTCACGTAATGAGAGCCCATTTGGGGACATTTCCTCACATTTCCAAGATTATTTTGGAGATGTGTCTTAGTTTATCGCCTGCAACTACCCTACCTCTTTGACGAACACTTCCTTCTCGGCTTGGTTAGCCTTGATGGTGTTTATTTGGGATTTCAGCTCATCGATGCGTCTCAGGTAGTGATCATGCTGCTCCTTCACGCTGTCCTGTAAATGATCAAACTAGGGATTAATGTCTGCTATGCTTAGCCAAAATCAGCTAAGAAGTAGTTACTAGCCCACATACATGATATGCAGGCCTTGCAATACTCTTTTTCATCAGCCTCGACTCCATGGGCGCATGCGCGTTCCTTTACCAACCCCTGGCCGTGATGTACACGTAAACGATGCTGACTGGCTATTCAGAGCGTACTGCGAGCGCATTTTGAAGATTGCATGCCGGGCGCGCCCATAATGCGCTCGCATGCTTTGCATGTCACGTCACGTATGAAAATGTTTTGTTATTCAAAACTCGCGATGCCTGTACGATATGGATTATGGCAGCCTCGTTTTTTCGCTAAAAAAAACACCCCTGTATCTTCGGTTGTAAAGGGATGAAAGGGGTACATAAATTTAATACAAATCTTTGCTAAATATGTTTGAAAGGATTGACTCTTCAAAATCACAACTTTAAACATTTTAAAGATGGCGTCGGCGTGTAAAACGGATAAACTGCAACCTAATTATAATGCGCCATATTTTGACACATTTAAATTACACAATTCCAGGGGTTGAGATCGCGCAAGGCATAATGGGAAACAACATGGCGCAGTAAGATCTCGTACCCATGGGAACGAGGTTGCCTTTTCATCAACAGACCTTATTCATGATGAGGAAGCCATTTTGGATTGTGTTCCCTGAATCTATTTATAAATTGTAAACTGTAGAATGGGATGGTGCCAGACTATATTTTTTTTATTGGACTCGTACGTTACAAGCCTCACTTACAATTTTGTTTAGAATGTGGCTTACAACATTTTGGGTATGGTTAATCACAATTTCTTAATTATTCTTCAAAGCAGACTGGTGTGAGGAGCTTCTATTTCATTGCTTTCATTTCTATCGCAAATTCCAAAAAAAATGAAGAGTTTATCGTGCTTTCAATTTAATATGGCGGACTCGTAAATAAAAGTCTGTATCTAGGTATTTCTAATCCCTAACAATTTAATACCATTCGTCACACAAACTAGAGAGTTAGGGTTAATAGGTTTGGAAATCAAAATTTAGATTTTTAAAGGTTTCGGTTGCCCCAAAATATAGGTATTAAAACTCCCTCCACAATGATTGGGAATAGTTTGGCCTTCAAAATACATTTCAGAGCTGTAATGGTGAAAAAAAAATGGATGGGAAGTCTCTGATCACTTGAATGGGCAGGCTATTCATGAACCATGCAAGAAGACTGCTAGAACGTACCACATCAGCTCGGATTCTCTCATAGGTCTCAAGACGTGCCGTCTTGAACCGGCAAAAGTTGGCTACTGCGCTCACCATGCGCATGGTACGCTTGGGCTCTGAAGAGAAATTAGATGTATCATTAAATAATTACCCCCAAAAAATGCTACCAAAAACAAACTCAGGCAAAACATTGCTAATCTTGTTTTGAAATATGGAGAGCTGAAAACTTGCATTGCAGGAAAGTTCTAGCAGTGATTATTAAAAAACAGAAACAAAATTTGATGTTAGTGGAAAGAAAGACAGGCCAATATTCAAATACTATTTTTTGCAGGATTTAGGTAGCTTAGGGGCTATACCATCCATTTTATTAAGCACTTGATGAAAGTACAAAAAAGTGCCAAAAATGGGATTCCTGGAAGGTTGAGTTTAGAAAGGTTAAGGAAAGCTTGATTTAAAATGTCAAGGAGTTGAGGCTTACAAACCTGTCTTTTGTTTGTAAACATTGAGCGCCATTTTTATGGACTGCCAAAAGGACATAATTTTAAGCCTAGCTGGCAACAAAATTTGGCCAAAACAATTCATATTAAAACCCTTATTATGTAAGACAGAGACATTTGTTTACTACATCTGTCTTTCATAACATTAGTGGATTGTTTTGTATTTTCAACAATTCAGAGATATGTTTGGAATTATTAATAACTTTTCTCTAATTTTGCAACATTGGCCTTCCATAGTTTTGGCCACCCGTGGTTAGCGAAAATCACCACGGGTTGACACAGAAAGATGTACACAACACTAGGTTACCAGAATGCCACCTAAACATCTAGCTTAAGAATATGCTTACTGGGTTTGAGAAATTGAGGGGACATGGTGAGCATTGTCGTCAATGAAAATTTGAAGGTTTATTTTGTAAATATACTCACTTGGACAGGTCAGATCCTTCAACTTGAAGTCGTGTACATCACACGCTGTCATGAAGCGAGCCCTGGACGGACATCAAGATTAAGGATCAAATGTTAATGATTACATCAAAATTGAACAAAGTGTCCTATCCACTCCGTTCACAAGTACCCCCTTACCGGCAAAGGAAGTACAGTTTGGGGTGACCGACCGACGCCATCTTGCCTGACTGCAATTCATTTGCCGTAAAGCGCGGCCACTGCGTGTACATAGTACAAATCCCCTGGTCACACACGAGGAATGGTGCGCGTCAACCAGCGAAATGTCCCGACATGGGACGTCATTGCTAGGTAAAAGGGCGCCCTCTTTCGTCGGCACACGGAAATAAACTTTTAAAATGTCCTTATTCTAGTGGCGCCAGTACAATTTACTTCAATTGGTGCCTGATTTTATGAACTCTTTTGAGTACATCGCAAAAATATAAAATCAACATCCATGCTATTTATACAGAAGCAGTATTCTTCAATTAAACAAAAAAATATTCATTTGAAAAGTTTGGTGCGCATTGTGCACCCGTTCACGGATGTGAAACTGATTGCGAACAAAATTTGGACAAACTATATTCAAATAGGGGCAGTATTTGAAAAAGATGATCAGCCAACCATTGTTGGAAATTCATACCAAACAGTCCACTTTCATTGAAAATGACAGTAAACCAGGTGCCATGATTTCACAGGACGCTTGAGACTATTATTCACTTACAGTCAAGTAAGGTATTTCATAAAAATTTGGTAGTTTTGTTTTTGTGATGTTTGCAAATTTTGCATACTACCTTCAAGCCTAGACAATATGCAAATGACTTTTGATCACTTTTGATGGACTTAATGACAATACTGAAATTTCTTTTTGTTTTTCAAATTTAAAAAAGTGTTACTTACATGACCATGGCCAGGTTGATAAGCGAGATATTTTCGTCGAAAAATTCTGGGTAAGAAATCTGCTGGACGGCTTCAAAGTGAGGCTGAATAATCTTCTCCTGACGAATGTTCATTTCTGACTCCAGAATTCTGCGGTAGAGAATCTGCACTCGATGCGGCTGGGGAAAAAAGTCATCAATATCAAAAATGTAATCCAAATATAAGACACAATGATGGAAAATGTGAAATGATCATCCTGGATAATTAGGATGAGGATGATAATTATTGAATGAGGATGGGCAACTGCATCACATATTCTAAGATTTTATTGGTCACTTTTGTGTTGCGATGAATAATTCGTTTCAAGGAAATTTGAATGGCTAACTCAAAGTGAACAGTACATGCAGAATTTTTCAACTTCCGGAGTGTGCCAGCATTTCCAGAAATACCTCATTGGCAAAGCATGCAAACTCCAGAGACTTCCGGAGTTTCCCAAACGAATGGTAACTCTTAATACGAAATTTGATCAGCTAACTCGCAGTGAACAGATGCAGAACTTTTCAACTTCCGGAGTGTACCAGCATATCCGGAATACCACATTGGCAAAGCATGCAAACTCCAGAGACTTCCAGAGTTTCCCGAACGAATGGTAACTCTTTACCTGTGGGTTCTTGAAGTCCTCCTCAGTGAGGTTCAGATCTTCAAGCTGCAGCTCCACACGCAGCCAGGCTATCAGCTCATCGATGGGAAGAATCGGGAAGCGGAAGTTGGACGCCATCTCGAGTCTGGACTGAGTCCGTTTATTCTGATTTCATCAACTAATATTAATAGTTAATGAATAGTTAAGAAATAAATGTCATTAATTCCAACATGTGGAAAGCGATTTGCAATCAGGGAAGATGTTGAAGTTTGATACCATCTTATCTGCTATAGTTTATTCAGCGTGACATTCAGTCAAATACATTAACTGATGTGTTACGATTGTTTTTTATAAATTTTATTAATAAGAAAATATTAGTAATTAGGCCTACAACATTTAGAACTTGAAACATATTTTTTATAAACAATGATACATGTGTGTTATTAACTTGTATTGCATGCACTGCAAATGGCATATAAATTGTAGGCAGTGGATATTTTGCCAGAGACGGCAAACCTTTAGTAAACGTTAGTTTGCCGGATATGCACTGAACATGCGCAGTTACTGTTTTTTTGTACTCAAACATTTTCCGGTGACAAATTTTAGTCTGGCTCCATGCCAATATTATCGTTGTAACCTCGTATTCACAAGATGGGATTCAGACCATTTTATAATTTCGGACTTTATTTCCCTTTAAAAAAAATCCTCCAGAGCCACAAATCTAAAAAAAGAAAATGTCATACTTTGCAATAAAATGTTTGAGACATGTTAAAATAATAAAAGAAGAATATTCTTATTTATTTGGGGATGGGAAAAAAAAAATTAAAAATGTGGCGAGGATCGGAATCGAACCCGAGTCATCCCGCTCACTAAAGCCTTTGCTTAACCACTACACCAAACGTGCTGCACAACATTTGGTGGGAATTTCATACATCTTATAATTTAGCCCTATCTTAAAGAGTACAGCGCCCTCTGTTGATATGGATTGCCGCCGGCAAACCTTTAGTAAACGTTAGTTTGCCGTCATTACCTCCGGCAAAATATCCACTATCTTAATTCAAACATGTGGAGAGCGGTTTGCAATCCATGTGCGAATAATTTCTCAACTAAGAGAATGGTTCTGAGTTTATACCTCTGGTTCTTTTCAGAACCATTCTCTTAGTTGAGAAATTATTCGCACATGGTGTTTCCGCAAACCTTTCATTATTTAGTATCTCCACCATCATGACCATGCAAAGCCTCAAATCTTAATCTTATGTGTTACGATTGTTTTTTATTAAGAAAATATTAGTACTTAAATTAGGCCTACATATTTAGAACTTGGAACATATTTTTATAAACAATGATACATGTATGTATTGTTATTAACTTGTATTGCATGCACTGTACAAATGGCATATAAATTGTAACATCAGATTTGTTGAGTGTTGCACTGCATACACATACAGTGTAGAATTACCGCACTGCACATAATCCATTGGCAATGTGGCCGGCCATTGGAAGGATTGACAAATTTTGCATGAGAATGTCAAAGATTTAAGCACACATTGCTTTAGAAACTATTCCAACTGTTGCTAGAATTTCAATGGTTACCAACCCTACCTAACTACCCTGCTTGTGGTTTGCTTATGTCACACAATAAAGCAGTATTTGTGATTTCAAACGGGCCTACTTACGTTAGCAATTCTCTCCACCTTTCGTATTTACCGGTCGTTCACTCTTCGGCCCTTGAGGGCGCTCTTTCTTTTTAAGGGGAGATAATAATAAACACTGTGACGAACCCAGATTCTGAACGCGGACGAGGTTTACTACACGCATTAGTTCTATGAGTAGTTTTTTTAACGGAGGGGGGGGGGGGGGACGATGATAAACAAAATATTAAAGAGAAGTAAAAGCAACTCGATTGTATATGTTTACAACAACTTTCGCGCAGGCAATAATGATATGAATTAACTATGAGGTTTTCTGATCCGTACTTTGTCAGACGCTCATGAATTATGGCCAACTGTCTTTGGGGGGGGGGGGCACCGGCGGCGGAACCGGGGGGGCAGAGGGGGCAGTTGCCCCCCCACTTTTGAATAGGTAGCTATTTTGCCCCCCCACTTTTTACCAGGAGCGATTTTAAAAAGGAGGTTAATTAAAATGATACAAGAGGTAAAAAAGATTTTTGAACACGTGCCTCATTTATCGGGCCCTATTAATAGTATTATGTACTACAATGTATCTTTTGCTCAGAAAATATTGGTTAAAGTGGTCAGAAATTGCCTCAGATCGCACCACAGAGCATCTAGAATCCATTTTTTTTCGGGGCCCTTAAGCGGGCCCCGAACCCCACGCCTCAAGGGCTTCGCGCTTCACGCTTGCATCAGTTCTGATCAAGGTATGTTCCCCCACTTTTGAAAAGCGATTGACACCCCTGGTTGGGGGTGCAATTTGACATTAGGCCTTATACCTAAGTGAGTATGGCGACACAAAATAAGAAAAATTATACGAAAAATAGGGATATACCGGTAGGAATAGTCCACATGCATAGGTTAGCAGACATTACGTAGGTCACACTTTCGTTTCGGACCAACTTCACACTTTTCCCATTTGCTTTGATTTTGCTTTAATTCTGCTCCGGGAACAGTAACTGGACCTTGCCTAAAAGTGTTCCGCCGCCGATGGGGGTCTTCAACTGTGGTTTCAACAAACTTTTTACGTTGTACAAGAAGGCTGTTCGTATTGTAAATAATGTTACCTTTATCGCACCACTCCTTTATTTGTTAAACCTAACATCCTTGAGACTGAATGATCTCTACCACCACCGACTAGGTATAATCATGTTTAAATATACTCACAAGGCAAATTTTTGATCATTTATTCTCATTTACTTCTCCTCAGTATAGCGTATCCAGCTTTGGATGGGGGGGGGGCAACCGCACATCCGCGCCGAAATGTAGACATGTTTTTTTTTTTATCCGGACACTTTGCCTCCGTAAAATCAAAAAGCGGGGGGGGGGGCTGTTCAAAATAGGGGCGCTCTTCAAAACTGACCATACTGGAAATTATATACCCATTTTCACGGCGCATTGTAATGGTTTTTGAGCGGGTTTTCTTTTTGGGAATTGATGTCAGAACTCTCTAACCATTTATTGAAACAATTGCTGAACAAAAAATGTTGCGAACAAAATCCGCCAGGTGAGGGGGGCAGTTTGCTCCCTCTGCCTCCCCTCTAGATACGCCACTGCTTCTTCTGTTCATTCATACTGCGAAACACTTAGGTCATCGAAAGGTGATCTATTTATGAGACAAAATAGAATTTCCTTTGTTAGAAACAGACCATTTCAACTTGGTGTCATATACTGGAATGAATTCAACATTGGATTAATAGAGTCGGTACTCCTCAGTGCGGTTTCATTTGCCAACAACAACAATTGAAAAAAAAATCGATCATCAATATACTTATACACCTACTTAAAACATTTTCTTTTCTGATTTGCTTAGACAGTATTTTACATATTGTACCGGGTCTCACTCTTAAACCTATTGTCCTGTCTTAGTCCGTGTGTAGCTGTTTAAGTTTTGTCCTGTCCCAGGGAAAGATACAAAAGCAATGCTTCACCTTTTTCCTTTATGTTGACATCATTTAATATTTACACTTTATTACATACTGTCGGTGAAGAATGTATTGTTCATAAATGTATCTTTTTCTCTGTATGAATTGTCACTGAGGATGTCAATGTGAAAATAAATGTCGAATTAATGATTCAAGTTGATGACCGTGTTTTAAGTTTGTTCCCCCCATGGGCGTAACCAGTGTTGTAGGTCTCGAGACCGGTCTCGGTCTCGGTCTCGGTCTCGAGACCACTTTTTGCCGGCCTCGGTCTCGGTCTCGGTCTCGGGAGCTGTGGTCTCGGTCTCGGTCCCCTTTGGTCTCGATATTTTGGCTGGTCTCGAGTCGAGACCAGCCAAAAAGAGAGGGGGGGGGGCGGATTCCGCCCCGGCCCTTTTAGGGTTAAGTAAAGAATCAGTTTAGGGCAAATGTGACTGCAGTGTGATGCTAATGGACATGTCTCTCTTCACTGTCTAGTGAGTGAGGCATAGTCCAATAACCATTGCTCCTCTTCTTATTTCTCGTTTTTATTGTGGGATGATCTGTTGAAACAAGCACTTTATAGCCATCCTCATTGATTCCAAATACAACTGAGATTTAAATCTTATGAATCAAGACTGAAACATTATTTTTACAGTCCGATTTTGTATTTTCAATATGGGAAACAATTCAACTCTTTTCCCCTAGAAATATTGGTGATTTTTTTTTCTATTTTCCTTTTCAATTTTTCCTTTATTCGTGGAGGCGGGAAAACGTTCTTTTTAAAATTATATTTATTAATGGATATTCATCATTTCGTAGACCGTTAAATTGGTATTAGTGGTGGACAGCTGAATTTTGTGATCTCTTTATTAAAATAGACACGACTTGGGAATAGAGTATGCAAATAACGTGAAATGTTCACAGTTACTACTCAATAACATGTTCTTTATCCCAATTATATTTTTTACAAAATGGAGCATGCCATTTTTTTTTGATCATACGGTCACTTTCTTTTTGACTCGCCATGTATTCATCTTTTCATCTGTGATAAACACAAATTGAGCTACTGCCATAGTCACACAAAAATAGAGTCTAATTGACTGCCTCGTCTCCTTCCTAAATGTCAATTGCATTTGCATGAGTCGAGAAGAATTGTGTTCCATTAATCGCTATGTGCTGTTTACGGCCATCACAATAAACTATTAATATATTGGCATTATGTCGTACTTGTTAATCACTAAAATATTCAAGTAAATTGCCTAGCAAAGTAGCTGATGAGGGCGATACGATGGCACGGTACAAAACACAGAGGCGTGGGCACTGAGCCATGAATCCTGAAAGTACATCTCGCCCACTACATTCAGTTTGTGACAGCGCCCTTCTATTGTGTCAGCCATTTTCTCAAATAGGCTAATGACGATGATGACGGCGGGCAGATTAACAGAAGATAGATCAGGCAAATAGGGTTCATCAATCTTCTATAGTATATGTAACGTTATTGACATTAAACAAAAATAAAGTGGCAGTACATTTCAGCCTTAGCTAGGCCTTCTTCAGAGGTAAATGACAGAGGAACAAGAAATAAACATGTAGGGGACACACAAACATGCAGGGTTGGAAGGAGAATCACAAAGAGGGATGGGGGGGAGGGGCAGACCAATCCATATCTGGCTACCATCTCTCAATGTTTTGGTCTACATGTACAAATCTATATTCCATGACTGAAATTTTAAAAAATAAATCAATATTTTCTTGCTCCGAATTTTTTTCGAATCAGGTTTACAAGGAGGTCCAATGTAAAATTAAAGTTGCATTTAAATATCCGTTAGTGGTCATTGCTGAAACCAAGGGGTGGCTGTGGAGTTTAGGGTCCGAGTTCCTATAACAGATGAAACATCCACCTTTAACTTTTTACTTTTGTCAAGTTTCAACATGTTCAAGTTTTGCAAAAACTAGTACAAATTGTCGTACTCCTAAGTTAAAGTTTCTTCATCAGATTTACACTTTATAGTAGTTAAACAATATTTTTAAAAAAAAATTTTAAAAAAGTGGCAAAAATATAGAAGTTCATCAAATAAGGTTTTCCCCTTCTTTAAATTAGGTTGTTTCCAATTTTTTTAATTGATTGTGACAATAAATAATTCTGTTGCCATGTTGTAATTTATAGCATGAAGCAAACACGAAGAGCACTCGCATGACACAATTAAGCAGGTACAAGTGATTCCTAACTTTTAATCACTTCCTTCACATCCCCATGAACATCAACATCTCAAGGACAGACTTGTTTATTTAGATTATTGTTATTTATTATCCGCGGTCTCGGTCTCGGTCTCGGACCATTTCGGTCTCGGTCTCGGTCCGCCTTGAGGGGCTGGTCTCGGTCTCGGTCTCGGTCTCGCAACTTCAGGTCTCGGTCTTGGTCTCGGTCTCGGACTATCCGGTCTCGACTACAACACTGGGCGTAACCCTTCAAAATAGCAACCCATGAAAATAAAATAGTTTTTAACAGCGGGGTAGAATTTCGAAATCTCACAAAACCGTCGAGTACAGTCGCTCTCCCTTTGATTTTTTTTGAGTTTCACCCGTAATTATTTTGTTTTTTAAATTGCTATTTTGTTCAGCAATATAAAGTTTATTCACCTTTAAATGAGACATCGAGCAAAAACCAAAATCGTCCCATGCACGTTTAGTTATGGGATTATTATTTTTTCGAGTAATTAGCGGCACGAAAAAAATATATTTCACACATAAAACTTTGTGCATTATGAGCGAACAGGGGCGGAGAAACCGGGAAAGGGGGGCGCACCCCCCCCCCCCCGATTTACCCAAGTGTCCTTCTTGTGGACATAAATGTGCCCCCTCGAGATAAAAACAAAACTTGCCCTAAAATTTTGGATATTTGTTTTCAGCAACCATTTCCCAAAATGATTTAGGCCTAGGCCTAGAGAGTTCGGATATGAACGAGGAATATGAAAACCGTACCCCAAACCCTTACAATGCGCCCTGGAAGCGTAATTTTTCTTCCGAGGAGGGTTAGGGGCAATGTCATGAATAATTCATGTTTATCCATGAGAACGGACAATGACATCAACAGCATTGTTGTTAGTTACTCAACTAGTTACAATACATTAAAGCATTTTAAAGAACGGTTGTCGTCGAGCTACCACACAGTAGCCTAGTGGATAGCGAGATGAGCTATGGATACAAAGATCCCTGGTTCGAATCCACGTCATCGCTGCTCATTTTCATCAGCTATTTTTCTTCTCCAAATTTATCACTGAGATAATTTTAAATTAAGGGGAAAATAGAACGAGAACCTAAGTCTTGCAACGATTCAAAGAAAAACTGAATTATTCATGACATTGCCCCTAACCCTCCTAGGAAAAAGAATTACGCGCCCTGGAAGAGGGCACATAATAGGTATAGTTTGCATAATGGGCGGTTTTGAAGAGCGCCCCCTATATTGGAAGACGGTACCAGCACCCCCCCCCCAAAATTGAGAAAATGGGTTGGTATTTTACCCAATTGTTCGTCAGCAAACCAACTGCCGACACTCTTGAGCGAATTCTTCCCAATAATTGGTAAATTTTTACTCAAGTATAAACCCACGATGAGGTAACTTCATTACTTCACACCAAAGTTGTGCAAATAACATTGCGAAAATGTGAATGCCAAACTTTTTTCTTTTTTTACAGTGGACGCAACATAATTAGAAACATATTTTCTGAGGGTTGAAAGATATATATTAAATATATATTTTAAAAAGTAGTATTGTTTAAATTTCCAGTTAAATAAAACATGCAAACTGAAACTTCGTTGGGACAAAAACCCCAGAAATGATTTGAGACGTCCTTAGAAAGGTCCACCTTAAATCTCTCGAATGGAATGCGAAAGCATGGCTGGGCGACTGCAGAATTGTGCGCAGAATCCACAAACTGAATAATGTCTGAACTCGCAATAGGCCTACAATTATCATACCCTACGAATCCAGGTGCCTTTATTAAATATTAACCAAAGTAATTGTGATGAAATATTTGACGTATTTAATTAAAAACGAAGAATAATTCAATTATGTTGTAACTTAAGTAGGGCCTACGTGCATACGTATGTCTACAACATATTTCGGTGCATCTAAAATTGAATGGACCCAGAAAACAATTTCAACTAATTCAAAATTCAATTACATACCTTTGAATACAATATTGAAAGCAATGTTCAGGTCTGAATCAGCTTTGGGAAAACAGCACAGAAAGTGAGAATGCTGGTGCATCATTTTATTTTCCTTTGGAGGAAAATGTGCCTCAAATTGGCAGGTGCACAAGTCATATTTAATATGGAATAAACAAAAGTTGTAAGGACAATGCTGTGAATTACACTTGTAACAACCGATACTATATCTATAGAAATGTGTTCACTATTCAGTTGTTATACCTGTCATAATATACAACTAAGCCTGCTATATTTAGTTTACCATAAGTGCAATTAATGGACTTGTCACAAATTGTGTGGACAATAAAATTTACCATGATTATATACTCATCAATCAGTAATTATTTGCAAACATAAAAAAGGACGTTATCAGATGATTGAGATAACTGAAAGATTGAAGTTAAATCCTGGCTGGATAATACCTCCTTCGCGCACTCCATTTCATCAGTAAGAATGTAATCTACATCAAGACAGGCTGCATCATCAGTGCGATAGTTGAATTCAGTCAACACAATGGAAAACTTCCACATGCCGGTAAGCTAAGAGTATCGTGATTGTGAGCAACGTACGTTCTATCTATTAATAATTCGCTCTAATTCTATTAATAAGATGGAATTTGCGTCAGTCATGTAAATTCAATATTGGATTTTGCCCTCCATCGATGTATTTTATAAATACTGTATATACTCAGTGCTGCCCCCGAGTAATTGTGCGAGAGGAAAACCACTCGGTGGGACTCGAACCCACGACCTCCTGCTTACTAGCGCAAACGTCTTGCTTACTAGCGCAGACGTCTTACCACACGACCACCGAGCTTGCCAGGGTGGAACTTTTGGAGGATCTGGATTTGGATAATAAATTGGCAACGCCTCCTCTGGAGTACTACGCCAATGGGGGTTAGGGTCAGTTCTTAGACGTGCTGGCTCATGTGTCTTTTCAGTCTTTCTTTGAAGGACGGTATATAAGGTGCTTCGATGACAGCGGAACTTCGAAGGACCGCAAGGAACTATTCATAAAATGAAATTTGCGTCGGGTGATGTAAATTCAATAATGGGTTTTGCCCTTCACCAACGTTTTTTTTTTATAACACTGCATACTTGACTCAAGTCTGACAGAATACCGATCTACAACCCTACACATCTACTCTGTTTGTTTCACAGTGTCTTTTTATTAGCGTCGACTGCTTCCACGCCTGGTCCGCCTACTCCAGCAGCAGGCTAGCTTCTTGACTGCCTCTAGGTAGAGGGGGTTGGCTATGGCGTAGCAGAACGGGTTCACGGTGCTGTTCATGTGAGCGATGTACACACTGGACTGGAGGTTGAAAGATGGTAAATAAAAAAGATCGATGACTTAATGAATCAATCCATAAGTACAGGCGACAACAAAATGTGTAATCAAGTCCTCAAAAGTCAATTATCAGTCAATCGTAACCAATCACAAGTCGATCGTAATTAAGTCAATCACGAGCCGATCGTAAGTCAATCACGAGTCACTGCAAATAATTACCACAGTCAAGTCAATCACAATTTAATCACAAGACGTATATCCATGCATCACAAAGTTCTGTGATTAATGCAATCACGGGCCGTTGACAAGTCAATCATAAGTCAATCACAAGTCGTAACAATTTACCATAAGTCCCCTCGAGACATCGCAACAATTCAATCACAATTCAATGCCAATTATCGATGTTCCCCTCAAATCATATCGCCAGTTCTTTCAAGTCATCACAGGTCGATGACAAGTCAATCACACTTTCATCACATGCCATCACAATTTACCACAAGGCCCCTCAAGTCATCGCAAGCCAGTCACAATTTGGCGATCACAAATGAACTTCAATTATCGATTTTCCACTTCAGTCATCGCAAGTCAATGGCAGGTATGCCATTAATTCAAAAGTCACTGGCCATAATTCAAAAGTCACTGGCAGCTCATTGGCAATTATCACAAGTCACTTCACGTCATCCCAAGTCAATCACAAGTCATTCACAAGTCATTCACAGTAATCATAAATCAATACAAGCGCTCTCGAGTCACATCCAGTCTTAATGACAATACTAACCTATTCGCAAGAGGCATATATTTTTTATTCCTTGGCAGATCTATTATGACTTAATTTTTGACTTGTGATTTGAAATTGTGATTTAACTTGTGATTGAATGATGGACACGCCTCCAACTACGGCTCTCTAAGATAAACCCACAACTAAATCACGGGAAAATCGAGGAACTAACACCCCCCCCCCCAAAAAAAAACCATCACTAACAACAACAAAATCGATATCTATAACATGAAATCAATTGAAATATGGACCTCCACCAATCTACAAAATATAATCAATACCAACTCAAAGATTAAGAAGTGTTTCCACCTCTTTTTTTGGGGGGGGGGGGGTGCGTATAACAGGCTACATAATACGCTTGAAACGGGCCTTGTGAAAGACGTTCTAAAACAATTTGGACTCTGGTCATTTCTGTGAGTTAAACATTAAAAAAGTGCATGCCTGGTCAAAAGAGCAAATATTGGGCCCACGGTAGTTTTAGCGTTGACTTGATTTGGTAAACAAAAAGTCATGTCCCAGCGAGTCATTAGTAAACGCATTAGGCCTATAGACGGTATAAAATAAATTGACAGGATAAATAACTTGATGAGACATCGCGCGATGGCCACTAAACGAGAGTCATCGTTCAGTTATTAAGGGGGCACGGTGCAAGCATTGTCGGTATAGGCATTTCTTAACAAGTTGTATTTTTGTTGGTAAAATAATGGAGACGTTGCAATAAAAAGCGACAACTCCTGCTGCAGAAGACCAGTGTTGTATCACTCTAAAAAATAATGGGTAAAACACTGTTGGGCAATATAATTTTACCCAATATTGGTTTGAAATCACCCAATTTGGGTAAAAAATTGCCAACAATTGGGAAAAATTTGCCTAAGAGTTTAACCTGTTGATATGTTGACCAACGTTGGTCTACATATCAACCCATTTTGCCCAACGTGTTTACATAGGTCTCGAGACCGGTCTCGGTCTCGGTCTCGAGACCACTTTTTGCTGGTCTCAGTCTCGGTCTCGGGATCTTTGGTCTCGGTCTTGGTCTCGGTCTCGGTCCCCTTTGGTCTCGATATATTGGCTGGTCTCGAGTCGAGACCAGCCAAAAAGTGACGGGGGGGGGCGGATTCCGCCCGGCCCTTTTAGGGTTAAGTAAAGAATCAGTTTAGGGCAAATGTGACTGCAGTGTGATGCTAATGGACATGTCTCTCTTCACTGTCTAGTGAGTGAGGCACAGTCCAATAACCATTGCTCCTCTTCTTATTTCTCGTTTTTATTGTGGGATGATCTGTTGAAACAAGCACTTTATAGCCATCCTCATTGATTCCAAATACAACTGAGATTTTAATCTTATGAGTCAAGACTGAAACATTATTTTTACCGTCAGATTTTGTGTTTTGAATATGGGGAACAATTTCAACTCTTTTTCCCTAGAAATATTGGTGATTTTTTTCTATTTTCCTTTTCAATTTTTCCTTTATTCGTGGAGGCGGGAATTTTTTTTTTTTCCATTATATTTATTAATGGATATTCATCAATTCGTAGACCGTTAAATTGGTATTAGTGGTGGACAGCTGAATTTTGTGATCTCTTTATTAAAATAGACACGACTTGGGAATAGAGTATGCAAATTACGTGAAATGTTCACAGTTACTACTCAATAACATGTTCTTTATCTCAATTATATTTTTTACAAAATGGAGCGTGCCATTATTTTTTTTATCATACGGTCACTTTCTTTTTGACTCGCCATGTATTCATCTTTTCAGCTACTGCCATAGTCACACAAAAATAGAGTCTAATTGCCTGCCTCGTCTCCTTTCTAAATGTCAATTGCATTTGCATGAGTCGAGAAGAATTGTGTTCCATTAATCGCTATATGCTGTTTACGGCCATCACAATAAACGATTAATATATTGGCAATATGTCGTACTTGTTAATCACTAAAATATTCAAGTAAATCGCCCAGCAAAGAAGCCGATGCGGGCGAAACGATGGCACGGTACAAAACACAGAGAGGCGTGCGCACTGAGCCATGAATCCTAAAGTACATCTCGCCCACCACATTCAGTTTGTGACAGCGCCCTTCTATTGTGTCGGCCATATTCTCAAATAGGCTAATGACGATGATGACAGCGGGCTCATTAAGAAAAGATAGATCAGGCAAATATGGTTCATCAATCTTCTATAGTATATGTAACGTTATTAACATTAAACAAAAATAAAGTGGCAGTACATTTCAGCCTTAGCCAGGCCTTCTTCAGAGGTAAATGACAGAGGAACAAGAAACAAACATGTAGGGTTGACACACAAACATGCAGGGTTGGAAGGAGAATCACAAAGAGGGAGGGGGGGGGCAGACCAATCCATATCTGGCTACCATCTCTCAATATTTTGGTCTACATGTACAAATCTATATTCCATGACTGAAATTTTTAAAAATAAATCAATATTTTCTTGCTCCAAATTTTTTTCGAATCAGGTTTACAAGGAGGTCCAATGTAAAATTAAAGTTGCATTTAAATATCCGTTATAGTGGTCATTGCTGAAACCAAGGGGTGGCTGTGGAGTTTAGGGTCCGAGTTCCTATAACAGATGAAACATCCACCTTTAACTTTTTACTTTTGTCAAGTCTCAACATGTTCAAGTTTTGCAAAAACTAGTACAAATTGTCGTACTCCTAAGTTAGAGTTTCTTCATCAGATTCACACTTTACAGTAGTTAAACAATATTTTAAAAAAATATTTTTAAAAAAGTGGCAAAAATATATGGAGTTCATCAAATAAGGTTTTCCCCTTCTTTAAATTAGGTTGTTTCCAATTTTTTAAATTGATTGTGACAATAACAAATTCTGTTGCCATGTTGTAATTTAGAGCACTCGCATGACACAATTAAGCAGGTACAAGTGATTCCTAACTTTCAATCACTTCCTTCACATCCCCATGAACATCAACATCTCAAGGACAGACTGTTCAGCTGTAATTAGTGTCTTGTTGTTTATTTAGATTATTGTTATTTATTATCCGCGATCTCGGTCTGGGTCTCGGTCTCGGACCATTTCGGTCTCGGTCTCGGTCCGCCTTGAAGGGGCTGGTCTCGGTCTCGGTCTCGGTCTCGCAACTTCAGGTCTCGGTCTTCGTCTCGGTCTCGGACTATCCGGTCTCGACTACAACACTGCAGAAGACTATAATATACAGAGTTCATTGTATTCAAAGGGGCGGTGCGCTGTAATTATGTGAAGTTCTGTCCAATGGTGCACGTTATGAAGTAGAAGAAATAAACTGGTAGAAAAAATAAACTGGTATTTTATTGTAATCTTGTCTGCACAATGCTCGAATAATTGTCGCGAATCAAAGGACAGGAAACTGGCAAAATACAAATCCTTGCACTTTAATGTTCCTTATACTCAAACATAAAAAAGCACGGCAAATTATGTATATAGCTGCAGTTTTGTTTTATTTAGGGAAAATAGCAACAGCAGAAAATTACCGTTGCCTGCATACTAAGCTTAGAGTGCACAAAAAAATTCTAGACCGCCAAATTGTAAATCTAGATTTGACAACTGATAAAAGTTTGTCCTTGCATGGCCAGGAGAAGATGACCCAAGACCAAAATCTAAATTTTTAGACACATTTTGAAATGATAACTTTGGACTTACCTGATAGAGGACAAGAGGTATGCATTTTGGGCAAAGTGCATAAATAATGACGAGAATAGACCACGGTAGAGAAGAGACGATAAGTACGATAAAGATGAGTGTCAGGGTGCGAGTCGCACGGGTAATCTCCCGTCGGCTCTCCCGTCCCTGCCGCATGACGCTAGGTGGAGGAATCCGGGAATTGGTACTCCCGTGTTCTGCTTCGAGTGCATCTCCTTGAGCTGTCATCTGCTTGTCGATAGAGTCCAGGATCGGCAATTGGCTTTTGTTTGTGGAGTGAAGGTGAGATGTGTTAAGAGGGACCGGGGTGTTTTGGTTTCGCTCTGTCGTGTCATTTTTGAAGGTGTTTTCGTGGGTTGTCTCTTCTTGGTTTGGCTCGAAGCCGGGGTTTTCATGATCAAATGTGGGCCCTGCGCTGGTCGGAGCTGGGTAGTCTTCTTCTTGTTGATTTTTTGATGCCTGCAGGCTGTTGTTTGGGACTTTTTTCGTTTGATACCTGGTCTTGTATGACACGCTACTACTTTCCAACTCCTGCATCATGACAGGACCTTTCTTGTGCGACGACTTTCTCTTGATGACCAAGTAGATGCGCAAGTAGAGCACCGCGATTATGGGTGTGGGGATCCAGAAAAAACAGACCGGGGCCAGGATGGTGAAGACCAGACTGTCCACTACGTACTGGGGGTAGCAGAATCCGGGTCTGATGCGACGGACGCCAACGATGTAAGGCCAGAGAAGGCACCAGGGGAGCCAGAGGAGAAAGGGGATGATGTAGGAGATTGAGATCATGAAGATGGCGTGACGCAAGGTGCGCCTGCGGAGATGCTTCAAGGGATGGTAGACGGCCTGGTACCGATCGGCAGCCAAGACCAGGATGGCCAGAAGAGAGATGTGAATAAAAACATGGTTGAGGTACAGATAGATGTCACACAGAGCTGAGCTGAAAGGCCAGTAGCCCAGCACCCAGTAGACGGTATATATAGGCATGGTGAAGACCCCGGCTACTAGATCAGCCAGGGAGAGCCCCACGATGAAATAATTGATGTAGGTGCGCAAACGACGCTCTACGCAAAACGCAAAGAGCACGAGGAGGTTACCTAAGATTGTTACGAGGCAACAGAGGCCACTGAGCACAGCGATGATGATCTGTCCCGAGTTTAGTGACATTCCTCCCGCGGGCTCTGTGGGGAGAGTCGCGGTGATGTTCACGAAGTCGTACTCCGTGCCGTAAAAAGTAGAAATCTTGAGTGTTCCTGACGCTTGTTCCATAATGTCGGTCGTGTACAAGGAATCGATACCCAGTATCGGATCCGTTGACGGAGAGACCTCAGTCGTCAACGGTGAAACCACGGTGAAATTCAGATTCTCGTGAAGGATATCTGTGGTGTTGTCCATGTTGTGCGATGTCAACCCTCAAAACAGGAGAAGTTACCCGACGGTCTTAAGCCGACGATAATGTCAAGTCTTCAGTCGTGGTTAATTGTCGTCTGTACTTTCGTCGGTGGCCGCTTTGCGACAATTCTATTTATAAATGACTCTCGTCACTGATGACACCACACCGAGCTCCCACCTCACATGAATTGCCTGTCAAATTGAACGGTCTGAGATAATACATACGCTCCTTGTGAAACATACAACCAAATGCTATGGCATCCGTTTCATCACTGTCGAGGGAGGGCCATTTTAACCGCTAGCCAGTTTTTGGGAAGTCACGTACGATGTTGTGGATTCGAGACAATAATTCGAGCATTGTGCAGACAGAATCGCTGCAGAAGCAAAAGAACACTTAATTCAAATACACCATTGGACAGCACTTCATATACTGTTCACCGCCAATTTGAATGCAATGAACCCTCTGTATAATGCCAGCAGGAGTTGTCACTGTTTATTGCAACGATGTCTCCGATCATTATAAAATAAAACCCTTGTTTTGTGCGAAGAAAATCCACAGAAACTGCTTGCACCGTCACCGCGACCCCCTTAATTATGACTGATCGATGACTCTCGTTAAGTCGTCATCGCGCGTTGTCTCATCAAGTTATTAAATATTTATCCAGTCAATTTATTTTACCGTCAATGCGTATGATCATAATTCGCTCTTATACCAAATCAAGTCAATGATCAAACAGCCGTATTTGCTCTTTTGGCCAGGCAAACTGTATTTTGTTGATTTTAAACTCACTGAAATGAAATAGTCAAAGTCGAAGAAACGTCTTCTTTAGTTACCAGGCCTGTATCAGGCGTAAGATAATAGCCTGTTGTATACGCACGCCCCCTCCGGGCCCTCCCTCCAAGAGTGAAAACTATTCATAGGTGTTCTGCGAGTTGGTAGTGATTTTATTTTGTGGGGATCCATTTTCTTTAGATGACATGCGATTTGACTTTTGAATTACTTGCCATTGTCTTGCGAGGGGAACATCGATAATTGGCAATGACTTGTGATTGAATTGTGAAGTTACTCGAAGGAACTTGTAGTAAATTGTTACGACTTGTGATTGACTTGCCATGAGCTTGTGATTGGATTGTAATCGACTTGAATGTGGTTGACTTCAGTTGCAGTGACTCGTGAACAAATTTGGGTCTTTACTACGTTTTTAATAATTTCCCAGTTATTTATATGCTTTAGAAACTGTAACTAGGATCCCCAAAATATGTTTTTGAAAAAATTAAATGTATATATGTCTATACCCATACAAATATGGGAACAAATATATAACACGGCAAATATTTACAATTTATGCAAATTAAGCACCCTTCTCAGAAGAATTTCATGTGTCACCCCTTCTAAATATCTTCTCTAGGGCTATAAGAAACTATCTGCCAAGTTTGGTGCTTTGGACCAGTCGGTCACGATCTTGTCAAAAATTGAATTAATCCACCCGACTATAAGGCGTCCATGACAAATAAGCGCGATTGGCGTTGTTGAATCGAACTATTCACAAACCGTTACTAATTTGAAGATAATTCCATTCCGCCGGCCAGTCCTCTCCATCCACCTGAATTTACTTCTCAAATCAAGCATGCTTTTTCTCTTCCGATCAGGGCCAGATTTGATAGCGCTGCTAACCTCAGCTGAGCTCACGGTTCCGCGCTCACTCCTTTCACCATTTTGTGATAACCGCGCTAGCAGAAAAATTCTGCGCTAACCCTGTGATGATAGAATCCTTTATGGATGTACTTACTTGGTGGTTATCCTCTTCAGAACTCCTCGAGGGAGTATAACTAAGAGGCTTGGAGAGTGGCATAATTAACTAAATCAATGATTTAAATTGATTGTGGTTTGGGGCATTGATGACATCTTGGGGTAATTTGTTCCATTTTCTGACTGTTCTTGGTAAGAAGGATTGCATGTAGACATTGGTTCTTGCGGTGATTTCATTAAATTGGCAGTTGTTCCCCCTCCTTTGTCTGTTACTTTTCGGTTGCAGTGCATCTGGTTGAATGTTTACTGTGTTGTTGATGACCTTGTACAAAAATACTAGTAAATTGATTCATTTCATCTTTAGTGGAGTCAGGGAACCAGACTACTTGAACATTTTTGTTTTTCTTGATGTACGCATGACATAAGCTAAGATCTTCGCTAAGCGTGGGATTTTCTGCCACAGTAAGCAGGGATTGTTCGCAATAACAGTAAGCCGAGCCATGAAATTGGGCCCAGGAGAACCAAATTCCACAAAGCAACAAAGCTGATTTTAACTAATTAAGTGCATGTTCAGCAGAAATCACCCGGGTATACCGGTTAAAGGCACATCGCATGATACTTTGGCTTTACAGTTGTTCAGGTACTGATAATTTCAATTAACTGCATCCGACGTGAAAACTACTTTACCCGGACTGTCATGCATATTTTACGAACAGTGGTGCTTGTCCATTTTGGCTGTTGATTTTTACCGGGTGATTTCATCCATTCAGAATCGTCGTCCATTTGGGCCAATCAATCTTCATTTTCCGCACATTAGTGGTGTGTGTTCAATTAGGTGTGATGCACGAGGCGCAGTTCTTTCTCGTGCCACTTCAGCTTTTACAGGCATTTTGTTTTCTTCACCAGACAAGATGCATTTTGCTATGCCGTTGCGAAGACCAAAACCAAATTCTCTGCATGGATAAATCTGTTTTGACCCTGGAGCATGTATAATCAATAAGTGGCAAGTTTTGTTTTATTCAGCGTGAGCCTTTTAACGGAAAGAACATTCCTGTGATGGGAATTGTCAATGATTGGAATTTTACTCCTTTAAAAAGAAAGATCTTAACTCAAGGCCAAATTTCGAAGAAGTGTCCAAGTAAAGGAGTATTTCGATTTTGTAAAAACATCAGCTAAACATCGTGTGCATACTTTGATTTGTTGTTTTTTTGTTAGACTTTTCTTTGGAAAAGTAAGAACAGATTTGAAATGGATTTATGCAACGACAGATTTGTACTTCTGTGGGGACAAAATCACATGGGTGAAGTAAAGAAAGAAGGACAAATGAATCGATTCCAGCCGAGATTCTGCCCAAAGAATGCCTCATAGTTTCTGTCCACTAGAGGAAACGCTACTACACTTTGGACATCTGGCCAGGGGAAGTGCTGGGGAGTTAAGAGCAACAATCCTAGAAGGGTATAGTGGACTGAGGGGAAACGATCAAGAGGCCGAACCAAAGCAACCTGGGGAGACAACACCAAAGACCGGACCAGACTCAGCATCCACACAGTTGTGCGGCGTGCCAAGATCGCCAATCCTTTAAAAGTTGGCTGCCACCACCCTCTGTCAAAAGAGGACGGCACCGGATGGGATGGGATAGAAGGAACCCTCATCAATTGCACAGCACTCTACATAATTACAGTTCACCGCCAATTTGACTGCAATGAGTCTAAATGCCAGCAGAAGTTGTCACTGTTTGATGTCTCCATCATTATTATTTTTTTTTTTTAAAGAATTACACCTTTTTGTGCAAAGATATGTCCACAGAAAATGCTTGCACCGCAACCCTATTAATTACTTATTACTTTAATTGTCATCTGATTATGTGCGGCTGCGCATGAGCAGTGCGAGCGGAAAAGTTCTGTCCAATCAGCAACCTCGTCGGACAGAGACATCGTCGTGATACGGTGTTGCAAGACTAGTCAAAGTAGCCCGTCAGCTATTGGCTAAAGTTGTGGCATGTTGACGCTAACTTAGATAAGGCCGCCTCATTTAAAGATTAAAGTGGCCCTTTTGGGGGATGGAGCGGTCCAAATCAGGAATATGACGTAGAAAAGAATATCGGTAATAGTCCAAGCAAGTTGTGATTTCTTGTTGGTGGAGGCTCGTTGTTCAATTAAACGGACCTAAGAGGCAATTGCCGCTGTTTAGGATGTGGTCGGACCGAGTAAGATTATGGGACAAACCCGAAACATGGCGGTTCAAAATTCCATATTTCTTAACGGGGACAGGAAAACAAGTGGAACCCAAATGTATAGAATGACCCATAGAGGTGCAGTGGATTGTGGAGACTTTCTGTAAGAGCTGAGAACTGCATTCAATGAGGCCGGGTACTCGGGCAAGAACTCGCGATTTCGAAGAGCCAAGTTAAGCAAAAATCTTCGACAATCCCAACTGCCATGCCAGAACTTTCTTCTTAGTGGTCACACACCTATATTCCGACACCCCTGTTTCGACTGCTCATATTCCTATCCCTAACCCTTACCCTAACCGTGAGTAACAGAGTGTTCCGTGCGGGTTGTCGGAACATGATAGGGGTGTCGGAACATAGGGGTGTCGGAACATAGAGCAGGCACCCTCCTTAATTAAGTCAAATCCTCAGAATCCCTCCCAAGTCAGTCTTTGGTCATCCAGTCCAAGGTCAAGTAACAGACTATCCAAAATGAATTTATTACGAAGGAGATTTGTCATCACTTTGTACCGTTTCGATGTCATGAGTGACTTTGCTGAATAACTTGGGCAGAGCTGTGTTTTCCTCATAGTTTTGATCATACAAAACCTTTTAGTAAGCAAAACTTATAGCTCTTCACGAAGCAGCTCGACGAAATTAAGCCAAGAGTGGTCAAGAAAAATGAAGGCAGACCACACGAGGTTCAAACAAAACACAATTCAACAGCCATGGACTATCAGAAATAAAGTTTTCAGAAACATACATCTGGGTTTACACGCCCATTTTAGTGTCTGGTTTTAATGGGACACTCCATAGTAACATGACAGAAAGGGAATGTTAGACCATTATACTGATGCACAACATAGCCAAAGATGCTTCTACTTTAAATGCTAAAAACTAAGGGCCCACTGAAGTACTTAATCAAGGTGTTTTCCTCCACAGAAAAACCCTCCTAGCTCTGAGAAATTAATCCATCCAGCAGACAGCATGTGGAGCCGTTGTGAAACTCTGCAATTTTATCTTTGTTTTACTTTTTTGCCTCAAAACAGCTCAAAATTATTGTGTAAAAGTGCATAAACTAAAAATTACATTACTATTATTTTTTATTATTATTCTTCCTCGTCGGAAAAAATGTATTTGCTAATTTGGACTAGTAGTAGTAACACAAGATTATGTCAAGAGTAACTGATCACTGTGCAAAATAGTGAGAACTAGCAAATTAATAATCGAGCGTGATTACAAGATATGTATGCATAAATTGCACGGCGCTTTAAATATAGGGCATGGCAGTCCACATATCTCAAAAATCGAGACAAAACCAACAAAACATGTTTGTCTCTGAAGACTCAAGCAGCTCAAACAGCTTAAAAATGTGGACTCAACATTCACTAGTAGAATAGAATACAACTGTAAAATTACAATTATTAATCCAGAAAAAAAAACAGAAGAAAAATTGTTTCTCGTACATGTTTACATAACCTACTGCACATAATGAATTTATATGCTTAGCTTGTCATGAATTACACTTTTAATTCATTAGGAATATCCCCTTTTTGAACATCTACGATCTAAGTTTCAAACGTACAATTCGCAAAGACTACGCGACATCAAAGACCACTCGATAGTACAATGTAATTATAATTACAGTATTTTTTTCCCAGTGCTATTGATCACCAAATAAGCCAAATATGAACACCAAACATGTATGTATGGGAATACAGATTGCTCTAGATTCTTGCTTTCAGTTTAAAACCTAACCAACTACCATTAACTACCTACTCGTACGCTGTTTTTTTTTTTTGGTACTGAACGACTTTTAAAGACAAATTTTCTTACAAATGGTTTCTTTAATAAGGCAACAGAAACAGGTGAGATTAAAAACTCCTGGCACTTGGAAAAAAAAGCATTGGAAAGAGAAACGGATGTGATTGAATTGAACAACAATGAATGAAAAACTGACAATGCCAGAATTCAAAATCCACAGTACCCTTCGGCTTCAACGTTTTGCGTTTAATCTGCCACAAAT